>JAKDFA010000017.1:811222-907745 GCA_036971435.1 Dactylellina sp. 'tibetensis' | reverse complement strand
TAATAAATAAAATAATAAATAAAATAATATAAATAAATTGATAATTAATAGATTAAAATTTTTGAATAGGGTAGTATGGAGTGGTTTTTTAGTAGTAAATAGATTTTTTTTTTTTTTAATAGGGTAGTATAGAATATCTAAAAACCATACTATACCATACTATCGACAACACTATAATATATAGCTAGAAAGCTAGGATAGCCATCTAGCCTAAATATATAATTAAAAAATTAAGATAGCTATTTAAATCTTTAAATTAGAAGATTAGGATAGCCATCTAACTTAATAAATAAAAAAAGTAGAATAATTATTTTTTTATTAAGAATAATGTATATTATCTTTATATTATATAAAGATTATTATTAAAATTAATAAAGGTTTGGAATTTTTATTAATTAACTTATTTATATAATATAATACTTATTTATTTATATCTTATTTTATTATTATATTTTTATATTAATTAGTTTGGTTATTTTAATAATTATATACTTTTTTGTTCTAAGACTCGAGTAATTAGATTAAGAGATAGAAAGTTTAAGTAAAACTAGCTGAACCTTATACTAGTGGATCTGGGATAGGGGATAGGTGTAACACTTTATTTAATTATTAATATCCAAAATCCAGAATTAATTATTCTATAATTAAAAAAAAAAATAGTTTTAATATATTTTTAAATAGAATTTTATAAAATACTAAAATTTTTATATTATATTTATTTTATTCTATTCCTACCGTAGCTATTTTATAAAATAATATTTAATATTTATATATATTTTAAAAATATTGATTAATATACTATTAATAACCTATAAAAAATTTTAATAATTATATAGTAAAAAATATTAAGTATTATAATTTTATTAATAAATATTTCTAAAATTATTTTATTATTATATTTATAAGAGTAAATATTATTATTAAATTTATAAAAATAGATATTATTCTACTAATTAAAATATAAAATATAAAATAAAACTTAGAAATTAATAATTATAATTATTTATAAAATATTTAAGAATTATTTAGTAATTTAGAAGTTAGAAAATTCTAAAGCTTTTAATTATTCTTTTAAATTAGTTAGTATCTTAGCTTCCCAGCTTTAGAAACTAAGTACCTAATATAAATTTTTTTGCTGATGTAAACAACACACTAAACGATTTGGTCTTTGGTTTAGGACCGGACCAAAGCAAGCACTGATTTTACCTATTTGACCATAATACTATCTAGATGGGTAGGATGGAGCCCGATGGAACTGTGTTTTTTTCCCTGACGTAAGCGAGGCTTGACATGAAGATTTTTTATAAGAAATAAAGAAAATTATTTATGAAAAATTAAAAAAAAAATTTATATAATAATTTATAAATAGATTTATTAGAAAATATTAAAATCTTGAAATACATATTAATTATTGAATTACTAATACATTAATAATAAGATTAATTTAATTTTTTAATTTTTTAATATAATATTTTAGTTTTTTTACTTAAATTATCAACTTTTTAGTATTAATTAATAACTTTAAAATAGCTTTTTAACTTCTTAGTAATTATTATCTAGCTTCCCAGCAACTTTTAGTTTTCCTAATGAAAAATAGGCAAATTTTAAATTAGGATTTAAGAATTAAATTCATGAATAGTTCGATCTTTATTTTTATTTTTATATAAGTAAAAAACCGCTTCTTACTATATTGAGATTATTGTCTCGAAGCACATTAGACTGAAAACCAACCGATACCATCCAGAATAATAATATTTAGCGTTAACCTCGGATATATCATGTCTATGCTACTTCTGAAATCATATCTTTATTTTTCAGAAATCGCCAGCAAGCTTTCATACAATATTTTATTAGATTCAAATTTTTCTGGTTAAGCATCGTTTTACTATATTAGACTTATTATATATCCTTCTTGTGGATGTGCTCTCAAAATGGCACAGAAGAGCGAATATATACAAACAGAAACAGGTACACATAATTCCAGGCACTTCAGACTTCATAGTAGCTTACTTTTTAAAGGGAATAAGGTCTCTCGTAAGTCGTTAATAATCGGTAGCCAAAATATTATACTAGGAGGAAAGGTTGGCGCAAGATACCTTAAGCAGGTCTTAATTGAGGACTGGCTAACAAGACCGAATACTAGACAATTATTCAGGCAGACTGTTGTATTCGTGGAGATCTTCGGAGGCAGGTCCCACAGAGTCAGAATGCTGCAGCAGTCGCCATCGCTGTTGGCCGCTATTGCTTCCTTAGTAAAGGGTGTCTTCTCCGCCCTCCTAGCAAAACATACCGAGGGTGTGTAACCTTGTTGTTGAGAAATAATTGGTAGACTCACTAAAATTTTCGCATGTCAGGCAATTTAGCTACTATCCAATGAAATTGGGCGATCACGTCTTCGTTGGAGAAGGAAGTGTAATAGAAGCTGCAGTCATCGGTTCTTATGTTAATATCGGAAAGAACTGCGTCATTGTATGGATCTCTTGTGCAAAAAAGGCATGCTATGGATAAAAAAGCTAAAGAACCTTCGCTCCTAAACAGGGGAAATTTGCTATTATCAAAGACTGTGTTCGGATTGAAGACGGAACTGTCATTTCTCCGAATAGTGTTATACCATCGTTTTCGTCTGTGGAAGGAAATCCCGGCCAAGTGACTGAAGAACTCCCTGAGACTGCTGCAGAAATGCTGGAACGTAAGTCATATATAGCCAACTTGCGGTTAATCGGGACCTTGCTAAGGCTATAGTGCTAAAACAGTGAAGGAACTCTACAAAAGCCTATGATTCGACTTGTTTGGATGGATAAACATGCGACTGATATGGTCATTTATTGTTTTGAGGAAGAGTTGCAACTATTTATCTAGAAGGAGATATCTATTCTAGGTTTATTATTTACCTACTCCACAGCCATAGTTCTAGCTTGTCTCGGCTTGTCTGAGGGTGTACTTTGCAAAAGCGCGGGCCAGGCTCTTCTTCACACTAAGTTTTTGTGCACCAATGAAACTATCTATTATTACACTAATCGCAAAATCAATGTCTCTGGTTTGTACGTAGTCAGAGAGCCTCATTTTTGCGA
The DNA here is from genome assembly GCA_036971435.1 of Dactylellina sp. 'tibetensis'. Lineage (NCBI taxonomy): Eukaryota > Fungi > Ascomycota > Orbiliomycetes > Orbiliales > Orbiliaceae > Dactylellina > Dactylellina sp. 'tibetensis'. The sequence goes on along the minus strand of JAKDFA010000017.1, from coordinate 904,674 downwards.
ACGCTTCAGAGAGTCGAATGATAGACTCTAAATGTCGAACCTGTAACATTGGGAGATCGAATTAGCCACTGGCCAGTACTAAGTCCATCAATAAAAGTGATAATATGGCCTACGGTAATAGGGAATGACCCCGTAGCTAGAGACTCCCGTCGCATATCTGAAAATAATCTAGCTAACTTTTCTTCGTCTATATGGTGAATTTTTGGTTGGCATTCCTGCCGGGCAAAGAGGATATATTTCCTTAGAATATCTTGTGGGATCAATCTTTGCTCGACTGTTGCTAATTGATTGTGGTTTTCAGTGGTTTTTGAGAGTGGATGCGAGCAGCTATGAGAGGAAACCACAAATTTGGCTAAAAGTTCATCTGTTTCAGGGTTAACTGTATCTCTAACCACGCATAGGACATCAAACCGAGAGAGAATTGGTTCGGTCAATTCCACGTTTTGAGCAAATGGAATGGTCGAGTTATAGCGACCGCCAATTGGATTCGCAGCGGCAAGAATGGAGCATCTCGCTTGAAGGGTTGTTATAATACCAGCCTTAGATATAGATATCGATTGCTGCTCCATTGCCTCATGAAGAGATGTCCTAAATATGATCCTTTAGCAACAAGAAGTACTGGGGGTCATGAAACTGTGAAATACTTTACCTATCTCGATCATTCATTTTATCAAATTCATCGATAAGACATGTCCCTTTGTCTGCAAGAACTAAAGCACCACCTTCTAACGTCCATTCATTTGTAATGGGATCTTTCCGCACGCTAGCCGTGAGACCAACGGCACTTGCCCCTTGTCCTGTTGCAAAAACAGCGCGGTGGGCAACTCTTTCAACATACTTCAGAATCTGTGATTTTGCCGTTCCTGGATCTCCAAGGAGCAAAACATTGATATCCCCTCTTAAGGTATGCTTTCCTTGGATATTTTTAGGAACGCCACCGAACAGAGATGCAGCAACGGCGGTCTTGATATCACGGTGGCCATATATCGATGGCGCGATGCTGTTAATAATCTTACTGACAACAGTTGGTTCTTTAGCTAAGCGTCGGATAATATTTTGATCCTCCTCAGTAAGCTGAAAGCCGGCGAGTTGGTCATGCGCCTTTATCACGTTATTGGCTTCTAGGATTGTTGCAAAAACAGGAAATCCGTTCCTATTATTAAGCTGAGCATCATAATTATTTCTATATATACCTGTGATTTCGACCTCTTCTCCAGGTTTGGCTGAATCTATTAAATCCCATAATAGGATGACTTCTCGGTGTCGGGGCAACCTTCCGGCAGGCACTGTTCCCGGGGATTCCTGCAGCGTAAGTTTCTGATAGTTCCGATACACGGTTTTCTCAGAATTTAGTGTGAATGGCCCTCGAGACTGACAGTTCTGACAGTAAGATATTTTAACTTCAACATTTGATTCTTGTTGAAACGGGCCAATAGTAATACCACACTTGGTGCAATCGAATTTCACAACTTTGAGCTGAGGGAATACACCGGTTCGACGGGTGACCACCCCCGAGACGCGGACTAGTGCATTAAGGTGGGATTGCCGTAATTCTCGTAAAGTGAAAACAGCAGGAACATCTGAAACACGAACATGTATTTCAGTGTGTATGCGGTCGTAGTCCTGGTAGTGAAGGAGGACTGTATCCATAGCAACAGCATCGAATATAGGTAAGACTTCCGTTGGGGCATTAGCCAGAAAATAAGCCAGTACTGCTTTTGTATCGGCAAGGTGTCGATACGATATATCGAGTGATTCGTCATTCATCTCTCCCAAATTCCGAATCCGATTGCCATAGACCGATGAATTTGTGCCAGGGTCGACATATTCAAGAAGGAAATTCTTGAATTCTCGAGCAATCGAGCGCTGAACAGCTGGAAGGGCAATCCATTCCGGAAGTGACGCATTTTTCACGTCGGCAAGAGCCTCGAGGCTTAGTTCTTGCTCCCAAGAGTCTTCATCATTGGGAATTTCGTCATAGTTTGTGTATCGATGCCGGTGTCGTCGTTGCTGACCAAGAAGGTCAATTTCATCATCTTCTTCTTCATTCAAAAATGCCGCTGGCATTCCACGGGCACGTGCAATATCCCTATCCCGGCGTGTCATTCGGTCATCGATTAAGCGTCGCTCCCCGATGTTTATATCATCATATTCTTCTTCGTCAAGACCCTCAGCCTCATATTGGTCTTTACCGGGATCGGAGCGGTAGTCACTGGACATAGGGAGATGTAATTAGCAGATATCCATATAGGTCGTGGGCAAGATTTGGGTTTACTCCTCCGCATATGCCATCAGGTCTATTCCATCTTCATCTTCCACCAAATCATCCAGGTCTTCTATATCCTGGATACCTTCCTCCTCTTCAATGTCATCTTCGTCTTCAATGTCATCATTCCTTGGAGGAGAGCTTGGGGGACCAAGGGATGAGGCTGCAGGTGATGCAGTGGAGTGAATCTCCGGGTCTTCCTCCTCCCGGTTCCGTTTCCTGGTCAGGTTTGATGTTGCCATTGTACAAATTGCTTCTGCGTCAAAGTCTTTGAGCGGAGCGGCGGGCGAGGTTTAGATTATTGGATTTCGCTCATTTGTTTTACTGACTGGGAGTTTAAAATAATGTGCAAGCAAGCTTGCTTGCGTTTGCCTCGGTCGATGCTTGGGGTGGTTTCCCTAACACACTAATGAGGTTGCTCATTTTCAACGTGTTGGTTGGGCAGTCTTGAAACCAGCATTGGCTGCTGCTTACAAGATCACTGCTTGCTGCCTCGTGTTGGGCTCGTTGACAAAATGATATTGTGCAACACAATGGTTAAAAAAAACCTGACTGTTTCTGGCTGCCAACGAAATTACTCGGCAATAGTAGCATACTCTTGGGTGCTTCGAATGGACATTGCTTTGTAAGTGCCTAAGGTAAGCAAGTTAAGCAGAGAATGATTTTTCTAACCAACATACTATACTTGCTTTGATATTGAATACCAAAACGCAATTTTCCGAGGCGGAGACGAACACAACAAGCAGTCGGGTATGTTCTCGTTATACAATGACGGCGTTACATTTGCCATTTGAGGCGAAACGGGGGTTTCTCCTCTCCCAGATTCGAATTTTATCACAAGATATAACGACCGAACAGAATCACGATAGTGTTTCTCTTAGCACAGGAAGCACGAACCTCAGTGAGACAGCAGTTGAAAACGTTCTCCAAAAAGGTATCTTTCGTTTGACCCAGATATTGTTTTTGGGCTCCTCTAATCAAACCTGAATAGTGATCCGGCTTTCAAAGCGACACCATCAGTTATTCTATAACTCATCTGCTATAGACCATGTCACCGAGCAAATCCAGGTATTATACCAGCAAAGAAAAAGTAATGATCAAAATTTAGATGACGAAAGTGTTCTTTTTGGTTGGGCCGATTTAACGGAACCACGGTGAGTGCTTACGAGCGGCAATCTGGGCCGACCGAGTAAAACGTCTCTCATTTGATAACTAGGAATATTGAACGGCTCCCAGAGAGCTGGCCCAGTGAAAATGACGGTATCGAGGAAACCCGACAACTGTATAAAGCGCTTGTAGCCCGCATATGTAGCATGTCTGCCGGGATTACCAATATTCGTTTGAGACATGAGAAGTTGCTTGCTATTAGAAATAAGCTCGGGGGCTTGAAAAACCCTTCCAATTCTATCCAGCCAAATATTGTCTTCAAGGAAAGCGAACTGGCTCTTGAACTGAAAAGAACAAGAATACTAGCCGCTAGGTTGGCTAATGAGTTAGAGGCATCAGTGGTATTATCCGGGAGGAATGCCTCAATATAGGCCGCTATGTAAATTAATTTTAATGCAATAACAAAAATTGTGATTCTCGAAGCAATTGCGTTTCAAGCCATTCCTGAATCCACTACAGGAATCAATATTTGTATTTCAATTTCAAACTTGAGAGTTTCGGTTCACAACCGCTAGCTAGCCTGGCGTGGGAAGTTTTTCTTGTAAGGTATAACAGCTAATAGATCTTTATTCGCTCCCAAAATAGGGGTGGGAAGACGCCAAGACCTTGCTGCCTCTCTCAGCCTATTCGCCTCGTCACGCTTCATTCCGGGAGAAAATCCCAATTCTTCCAGCATCATATCGACTTGTCGGGTATACGCTCGTTGTTAGACCAAGGTCCTCAAGAGGGCATTTTCATCTCTGTGTTACCATATACGAGACCTCTCCCATGGGTCTTAGTCCATCGCTGCGTAGCATACAGCAACTCTCGATACTCCCTCCCGTCCGCTGTTACACTTCGACTTCTGTTGTTGTTCCTTCCACCCCTGGGCAGACTGTGTTCGCCAAAGCATTCTAAGACTAATTTCGCTCAACTTAATGGCCATTTAACCTTCTGTTATGACCTAGTACGAAGGCATTGACTACGGAGTGAATGGGAAAATATCCGCATGAATCTGGTAAAGTCCAGTTCCGCATTTACTCTTTTTCGTAAGCTGACTTTCAACTGCTTGGTGTAGGGATTCTGATGTTAGATGACCGCACGATCTGGAGATGATACAGGTTTATATTTGTCCAGTTGTCAATTGAGCTGGAAAGATGCCAGAATAGTTGGTCCCATTACGGGCTTTGGTATCTTGATTGATCATTACAGATCACACGCGAAATACAGATACATAATTCTACCTCCCGCAGTTTGAACGAGAAGACAGAAGTATAAAAAGGAGCGCAGATATAATTGGCCCATAGTTTCTCCCAGATTCCTCGAAAACCTTAGAAACCGGTCTTCCTCGCAGAATAATTGTTCATAGGACGATAATAACCCTGACCACCACATTCGAAGACAGAAACGAAAGGGAAACGTGGGACCCTGAAGGAAGACTCGTGGAAAGAGCTAAAGGACGCCCCAATATCAAATCACATCATGCAGACGACACCGAGTAAACAGAAGCAGCCGAGTGGGCGGTTAACGCGAGATGTTGCTTTGCCATCTCAGTCGACAGAAAGATTGAGTTTGCGGCACACAGTCTCGAATTATGGGGCGAGTCCGAGAAAATCCATGGTGCACGGAGATTCCGCGAACATATTATCGAGCCGCCAGACTAGCATGTCTTCTTCAACAGCTACGAAGCAATACACTCGCCCGCCTGATTCGGATCAAACGATAAAGGCAGGCAGTGTGTCTCCAGCAGCTAGTCTGAGGAGTTTGAAGACAAAATCACTCCAACCTCCCCATCAAACTTCTGGTATGAAGGGAGACACAATTTCTGTTGAAAAGCCACGGGCCCTTTCTGCGTCCAACTCTTTGACTGCTCCTCTAGGGCCTCGCTCCCCAAACACTAACGTTCAGAAAGGCCCACAGGTAAAAATAAACCGTCGGGTATCAACCTTTGGACACAGTCACGCCACTGGGCTTGGAGCTAGAACGATCAGCCCGACCGATACTCGTCGACTAAAGCGGCTTTCTGTTATGCCTCCACCGCCACTGCCATCGGCTCGGGGATCCCAGCCACCATCCCCAAGTAGCCATAGTCATTCGCCTTCTTATATAGATGGATCTAACTTTGTAAGGGCAACACCAGACGTAAAACGAAAGTCTGTATCCTCAACTGTATCCTTAAGCTCCAACGGCTCGTCGGTCAAGGCCCCTAGTAATCCGTTACAACCACGCATCAGCCAAGCACTTGTCGCATCCAGGTTGCCTACTCCTAAAGCAAAGGCAACCGATGCAACAGAAGATGAAGATATACCACCTGTTCCTCCAATTCCCAAGGGACTTGCATCAGATGCGGAGCAACCGCTATATAATACCCGAAAATCTAGTCTGCTCGGCCAAGCAATCCCTAGTAGTCTCAAAACCGCGAGGCAATCTATGGCTAGTGGCGGTACTGTAGAGTCCGTACACAAAATAGATTCAGATATGCGGCGTAAGCGCGGTTTAACAATGGGACCGACTCTTGATCCAAAATCTTCAGTTTCATCCCTAAGACAGAAAAGTCTTCAACCGTTGCGGCTACCCCCATTGACCGTCCTTCCATTAAGCGCACCAACCGTCAGTCGTGTAAATGCCCTTGAAACGCAAAAATTCGAGTCTGACGAATCAACTCCTACAAAAACAGGGCCACGCGCTCCAAGCACGCCCTTAACTGCCTCGAAGGCTACTTTTGCCGAAAGCCGTCGCAGTGGAAATTCGCAGAATCTGGCTGCCCGAAGCACAAGCTCAACTCAACTCGCGCATTCACCTTCTGCATCATCGATGAGAGCCTCATCATCAAATTCATCGAGTGTTCCTCATACCAATGGCCACATGCGATATAGTCGATCTGCTATTTCGCCTCTAGTCTCATCGGTTTCAAAACTTGGATCGACTGCCAACTCAGATACAGCGGCCCAGAACGCAAATATGTCAAAGAGACCGAATCTACACATCATTGCGGGGTCAGGAAGGCGCAAGAGTAAAGACGAGCTTGGGAGTACAGGGGTTGGAGATATTTCGCCTTCAAAATCACCCGAAACACCCTCCAGCGGCTCCTCAATTCGTCGAAAATTAAGCATGAGTTGGAAGCGAAGCTCGAGTAAGGCTTCACATGCAAAAGAAGAGCGTGATGCAGAGCACACAAACAAACACGATGCTCTTCTCCCGCCTCGGCTCCCCAATGCAATGCCTTGGACTAATGCAACGCCGGGTACTGAACCCCAATCCACCAACTTGACGGCGCGTAAAAGAAGTTCTATCTATGGATTCGCTGCCAATGGCCACGATCGAACCAAGAGTGAAAGTTGGAGCTCCACAGGTTTTACAAACACCTTAAAGCACTCTAGGCACCAGGAAACCCAACAACAAAATCATCATGATACTGGTCCTTCTAAGAAACCGTTACTAGCACCAACAACTTCCGTGCATAGAACGCTAAATTCAAAATCTTCCGCATCGTCTATTAGATCGTCTAGGTTAGAATCGTCATTAGATGCCGACGATTTTCTGGCTGATGAAGAGATGAGGAAGTTAGCTTCGAAGCGAAAGGGCTTAGAAGCAGCTGCAGCCGAAGTAGAAAAACTTCATGCCCGGGCCGATCCGAAGGAAAGGCTGTCAGCTCATCAGACCCTTAAAATTGCCCATCTAAATCTTTTCGAACGCGGCGAAGTAGTTGACTACAAAGATGTCTACTTTTCTGGCTCTGCGGATGCAAAGAAGATAGTCGGTGAGCTAAATGGGGGGCCCGCTGTGTGTAATTTTGGTTATGACGATGAAAGAGGCGACTACAATATCGTTTTAGGAGACCACCTGGCATTCAGGTACGAGGTTATTGATGTTCTCGGCAAAGGTAGTTTTGGTCAGGTAGTTCGCTGCATAGATCACAAAACCGGTGGACTTGTTGCAGTCAAGATCATACGGAACAAGAAGAGATTCCATCAACAAGCTCTAGTCGAAGTTAACATCCTCCAAAAGCTGCGGGAATGGGTAAGCGCACTCTGATAAATTTACTGAATTGTTCTAAACTTTGAATAGGACCCCGGTGATCAGCATAGCCTAGTCAAATTCACCCAGTCATTTTATTTCCGAGGTCACCTATGCATATCTACCGAGCTCCTAGGGATGAACCTATATGAGTTTATCAAATCAAATGACTTTCGAGGCTTTTCTCTGCGTCTGATTAGACGGTTTACGAAACAATTGCTGAGTAGCCTGATGTTACTCAAGAGTCATCGCGTCATCCATTGCGATTTGAAGCCAGAAAACGTTCTCCTTGCTCATCCGATGCAATCTGATATCAAGGTAATCGACTTTGGATCATCATGCCTGGAACACGAAAAGGTGTACACCTATATTCAGTCTCGGTTCTATCGATCCCCGGAGGTTATACTTGGTATGACATATGGTCTTCCTATCGATATGTGGAGTTTAGGTTGCATACTTGCAGAATTGTATACTGGGTACCCGATATTCCCCGGCGAGAACGAGCAAGAGCAGCTCGCGTGTATTATGGAAGTTTTTGGCCCGCCGGAGAAACACCTTATTGAAAAAAGTAGCCGCAAGAAGCTTTTTTTTGGTAAGTTTCATGATACCCCTAAACTTACGAATCACTTTGCGGCATTTTTTGCATAGATATGAAAGTATCGAAAGGTAAATGGTAACTTACTTTGACTAACTGCAATGCAAGATTCTTTTGGGAAGCCAAGAATGATAGTTTCTTCGAAAGGCCGGAGACGTCGACCGAGCTCGAAAACGCTACAACAAGCTTTGAAGTGCGATGACGAGGCCTTCCTAGATTTCCTAGCTGGGTGTCTTCGCTGGGACCCAGAGAAACGCATCCGGCCTGAGGAAGCTGTTCAGCATGAGTTTATAACTGGGAAAAAATCACAGAGATCTCGGATGGATTTTGGTTTGGAATCTCCGGCGAAGCGAATACCTTACAATCCTAGACCACTCCCGGAAATTCCAATGTCGCAACTACATGGAAATGCAGCTACTCGAAACACTGATTCAAAAGGCATGGTAGCAAATAACACCTCGGTGTCCGCTAAAACAGTCACGAAACGCCACTCCTTAGTCGGGCCATCGTTTGCCGTAATAGGAGGCTCCAAAAGAACTCCCAATACCAACACACTAACAGCGCCAACAATCTCCGGTCTCCCTAGGGTCGCGGGTCGGACTGCGTCGATATCTATGCTTAAGTCAGAATCATCAGACAACGGCAACCCGCTCGCGGCTCGATCTATACGTGGTTAAAATAAACCCATAAAAATTTAAATGGATTAGTGGCCAGAAGGATAGAACCATCTTTTTTCTATTTTTCGGCTGGTCTTGCCTACAAAAATTTCCTCGATTATCTGGAAATTCTCGCTGTTAATTATTACCACAATTCACCTAAACTTGCTGAGAGGCCCGTTGAAAATGATTGTTAACTATTTCTATTCCCCCTCTTTCCACAAGCGCTATTCAACCAATACTCTCAAATTGCGTTCTTCAGCCGCATATTATAAAATACTTATGACAGCGCACATGTTATTGTTATATAGAGCCCATGTGCTTCATGGATTACATGATCTGGTCTAGAAAATTGGAACACGTAGGCCTGAGACACTTTTTTTAAGGGATTACAAAGCCTCAAAGTATTCCGAGCTCGACTCAACATTGGAAACACGGCAAAAAATTTCTGACATCTCACTCCACCAAACGCCAGGTTGCCGCAGATTGTGATTATAATATGGATTTTACCAATGGCAAATCCCACCAACGTCTTCGCTGTCCAGCCATTGGCCAGCAAGTCCCTGGATCCTGATAGTCTCTAAATCACGTCCTGAGGATGCAACTCTTGAGCCTGTCAACAACCGGCGTGCCCAGGCTCCAATAGATGGTTCTCCAGTTTCATCTCGGGCTTGTTTGAGAAAAGGTATTAAAGCTGTGCCTCCTGTCCCCCTTAGGTCAGACTGGTGTCTGGGTGCTCTTGCGAGTCCCTTGGGTTGTACCTGGGTATTGTTTGTGAACAAGGTTGAAAGAGAAGTGGGCCGTTGTTTCGATGCAATGCGCTCTCCTGTCATTACTCTTTGCTCCTTAGCTGGCAATACAATATAACGGCTTACAATTTGAATATGCTTGTCTCGGAAACCTCGGAGCATATGGAGGCAGGCATCGTAAGCAACGGTTAAAGCTCCACAGGTGGAATGATTTTGGACATAGTCTCGGATGTTAGATACTTTTGACAGATGCTCCAGAAATCGACGATGGGGGCCCGGCATGTAATCTCGCATCTCCTATATAGAACCTGCAAGTTAAATGCTTTGCCATGTACATCGTGATAGCAAACGAGGCGCAAAAAGGATTTCATACCAGAATGAAATTATGAGTTTTTGGTTCGTGGGATGGCTCCTCTCGTTTCTTATCACCAGTTGGTCGGTGTTCAACACTGAGAAATATATCGAAAGCCTGGATCAAAGAACTTTGCGCATTACTCCCACCAGAATACTGTCGATAGCGTTCATTCCCAGTGCCATCAAGGTACTTGACACCATGAGGCAGTCCAACTTCAGCCATGTTCTTTGAGCCCGCAAGGTAAGGCCGAATTCGGCTATAGAATATATGAGGGTCGCAGTTTTCATACATCCTTCCCAACAGATAAGTCAATTCGCCGAGCCTTTCTGCAAATAATTGCAGATCAGATATAACATGCTCCAGGTTCTCATCCCGGGCATTCTTTATCGCATCAAGCATGAGAGGGAGGATGGCTGCCCCTCGGGCTTCAATAGCTACAGATACCAAATAAAACCACGATTCATCCAATGCTCCGGTGAAAGTGTGCAATGTGGCAAGGTTGTCGAGGCAATCAAAAGGATCTTCGGGGAAGATTGATTTGAAATTCCAGAGGCAGAGTGCGGCATAAGATGCTACAGGTGGAACCTCAAGCTTTTCGCTCACCGCAAGATACGGAATTGAGATTGTTGAGGGTAAGATCTAAGGTTCATTTTGTTAACGAAATTTGTTAAGGAGGGGATCAATGTGTATATATACGAACCTCGGAGGGAGTCTTATCACCCCAGATATAAGAGTGGGAGAGAAAAGAAAGAATAAGATATGCCCTCCTCCATTCCGCTTCTGTTTCTAAACGAGACGTAGATAGTACAGGAAGGCCATCGATCACATGCCGAATTTTCTTGCTGAGAAGTAGCGGTTGGAGGTTGGATATTGTAGCTTCCCAGGGTGCATAGTAAGGATCTTGTAAGAGCCCCAATGGAGGCACACCAGGAAGGAAACCTGTAGTAGCCGAAATGGAATAGTCCTCCAACAAGGGAATTGGAACGTTCACCATGGTCAGTTTCGGTATTTGGGTGAAGCGGCAAGATAATAGGGACTTCAACAAGTCTATTTGCCAACTTTTGCTATATTTGTCTCCGCAACTGTTGCTTGAACTCAACCCTTTAATTAGGATTAATGCGTTGCTGAATTTCTTTTTGTGTTCGTTCCAAACCAGCTACCTGGGAGTAATTTAGATTAGGTTTCTTAGCAGGGAGGATCGAATTCGAAAGATCGGGTGCGAAAACTCATAGAGGAGCACCGGGCGCGAAAGGCAAGGCCGATAGCGGAAGGTGGGAGATATGAAATAGCAAAGGTGTAACTTGCTAACCAGCAGTCTTTATATACACACATACCTAGGTATATATATGCTCAAGTATGTATAGATTTTGCCCCCAGGTGCTACCGGTCGAAAGGCCATTTCCACTCGGATGGGTCGGAAGCGCTGAGAAATAGTTTGTGCACCCGCAAAGGGGATTTCTCCCCACCCCCTCTCTTCCTGCCGCTGGTTTTATACTAACTTCTCGTTAAGATACTCTTCGGGACTGATCAGTATCATAGTAGATTATCAAGGTTCCCGCAACCGTAACAGATGTCTATTGAAACGGGGCGTACAGAACACCTTAAGCTGAAGTAGCCAAGAGCTTTAAGTAATCAACAAAAACATTACCGAAATATATACGATATATCTCCCCGCTTACCACCGGCTGCCCTTGCTTCTCACCTTACGAGCTTTGTATTACGTGGCATTCTCGCCGTTTGTCTCTGTAATATTTCTAATATCACGAAGACGGTTTTCGATGCGATGTTAAAAATTCGAATAGACGAAATAGGCTAAAAAAAATGAAGAAGGAATGCGAAAAAGAACTACTACAAAATCGCACAACCTAGATCAAAAAATCCAGTGATACAGCAGTGGAAATACACCAAACCAAAACATGAGATTATACAAAATCAGCCGTGTAGGAGAAACCCCGAAACTCTTCCTGCATCGCCTGGGTGAGAACTATTCAAGGAATCGTCAGTAATCTTCTTAGAACTTGCGTGTGAAACAACTATACCTGATTGTACTGGTGTTAGAACAGGAGTAACACTGGTGAATTCTTGATCGAAGTTAGAAGTATCTGTGGGAGAGCTGATTTGAGGCAGGAAGGGTGATGGGACCCTCTTATAATATATATCGTCCCAATTTACGTTTCTGAAAAATGCGTGGGACATAATCTCTTGTGCATCTGTGGGGCCTGACCCAAGTCGTAGTTCTGGTTCACGCGTTAGTAGCTAAAAATCCAGTTAGCACGGAATGTCGTTTATTTTTGTTGTTAGAGAGTCGGGGGCTTTTTTCTTTTCTTTTACTTGATAACCTACCTTTTGCAAAATAGAAACAGAGTCTCTCGGCATGTGAATTGGATAAAGGGGCTCATCTGACAGGATGGCGTCATAGATTTCGTCTTCGTCTTCGCCCCTAAATGGCGACTGTTGGAGGAGCATTTGGTAAATGAGAACGCCGAATGCCCACCAGTCTACGGCCCGGCCATAACGTTTATCCAAGAGGATTTCAGGTGCCATGAACTCAGGTGTTCCACAGAACGTGCTTGTGGTAGACCCATACCACATTTCCTCCTTACATAGGCCATAATCTCCGATTTTGATATGTCCGTCCAAGGTAAGGAGAATATTGTCCAACTTTAAATCTCTATATATCACACCATTTTCGTGAAAATATTTTAGGGCTAGACAAACCTCGGCAGCATAGAATCTGAGGCCAAGTTAGCAACTTTTCTATCTTTTAATTCTGAAATTAAGCCGAAGGCTCACGAAAATATGGGGCTTACTGCGCTCGTTTTGTCCCAAACTGCCCACGTTGTATATGCAGCATTAGGTCGCCACCACTGATATACTCCATTACGAAGTACACCCTAGTTTCTGTTTGGAAACATGCATGTAGATTTAGTAAGAATGGATGTCGCTCCTTGTTAGCAATCAAGAATACACGTTTTTCTGAGCGAATGCTTTCAACTTCGTCGTTCTCAATAATAAATTCCTTTTTTAATACTTTAATTGCATATAATTGCTTAGTGGCCTTGGTTTCGGCGAGCATAACCTTGCCGAAATTGCCCTTTCCCAGCACCGCCAAGAAGTTAAAATGGTCCAAGCCAATTTTCCTGGAGGAATCAGAGCGGGATGCCTTTGTCACTTGAGTAGACTGTGATATACTCGCCACAGGAGTTCCAGAATAAGGCGTCTGTTTTTGCATAGGGTTTCCGGTTGCATAAGACTGGATTTGCTGCTGAGAGTGAATTTGGGGCGGTGGAGGCGGTGGAGGGGGGACGTATCCCATCGAGATCCGCTGCTGTTGATCATGTGCTAAATTTTGATTGATAGTGGCTGCCTGTGGTGGTTGATAGATATTTACAGCAGCGTTTGGCATCACCGCAGGGTTGTAAACGGCGGGTTGAGGTGGAGGGCGATAACCCGAGTCTGGACGACCACCCGATGCAGGACGAGATCCAGTAAGCGCTGTAATGGCCGCAGCTGCTGCTAGAGGGTTGGAAGGGTTGGAGGGGGATCTTTGGCCAGATGGTGGTCGATTTTGTGGCTGTTGCTGCGGCGGCGGCGGCGGCGGTATCGGGTTATAAGGTCCATAAGCCTTGGCTGCAGCATTATAAGCTCCCTTTCCATCATAATTCTGTGGTTGTGAGGGATCATAAATTGTAGATTGTCCAGGGACAGAAGATATCGGAGAATTAACTGTTTGCAAAGTTAAAGGAGCCGTACGCAGTTCCGAGGGCTGAGAATCGATCAAAGATTCACTTCCGGTACTATGCAGTGAAGTGGGTCTAGCAGATGAAGGTGCATTTTGATTGCCCCTAAGAGTTCTATCGGCCATGTGGCCAGATCCTGAAACTCCATTTCGGCCTTTTGTCTTCCCAATTTCGCTAAGGATACGATTAGCCACCTCCATAGACATCCCGCAGAAATCCGGTACGAGGTGTGCACATTGGGCATGGCAAGTAAGTTGACATTCTAGATTGTTTAAGTTAATTTATTGTTCTGGATAAATCGGAGCAAAGGGCCATAACAAGAAGGGTCGCAGTTGTTGTTAACTTACCTGTACATTTTCTAGCATTCTTCTTGCCTACAGGAAGCATATAGCCACAGTGACAACACCAATTAGCCCCAAAATTTGTTGTTGGTTCAAATCTGTGTGGAATCCGATGGTTCAACTTTTCCTCTTCTGGGTCAGTTTCTGCATTTGATTTGGAGATGCATTTCGTCACGACTTTGGGATAACATTTTTTATGGCAGGTATATTTGCAGTCCGCACATTGATAACCAACGCTATACTTGAGGAAGTCTCCACAGAGAGCACACCGCATTATGTTATAGAATTGCTGTTGCACGAACTTGTGGCCGTAGGTTTCGTGGACTTCTTCCTTTTGTTTCCGGACTGCACCTTTCCTATTCAAACCGACATCGAAAGGCCGTTTGTTTTTATTGTATTTCACTACTCTTGTTAGCGCTTCATTATCTAGTTTATGGACGCTACTAGAACAGATGCAAATAGCTAGCAGGATCAAAGTAAAGGAGTTTGCAACAATAGGAGTATGCTGGCAAGGTAAAACTTACCGAAGCTTAGTTGAAGGCGAATTTGTCCAACCGGTTCTAGGACAAACCAAGCGTCTATAACAACGGGTTTTGGTTCTTCCAGTCCCTGGCTCGGAGGCCCAGGAGTAAGATTATGCGGTGCGCTCGCGGACCCAGGGGTAGATACTAGCGGATTTGTTGTGCGTGATGGAATTATCCCTCCGATTGAAGTTGAATAGGTTCCTTGGCTTGAAGCCTCCATATTATCAGCACTGACCCAGCCAGTAGCAGAAATATCTTGCTCAATACGCTTCCGCCTTTGTTCTTCGACAATATCCGATAAGCGAATCCACATCAATCCGATAGGTAAGTGATGATCACCTGGCCTATCGTAAACTGTTATTTCAATTTCGTTGGCCTTGTCGACATCAATTTCGCTAGATTCGTCCCAGCGGTCGTTCCGTGACGGCTTTGTTTTTGCTCTGACAACGTCCTCGACTTTAACAGCAACAAAAGTCTCAGGTCCTCGGGCAAACCTGGAAGTAGCGGCATGGTCAACATCTTTGACCGCTAAAATCTTAATATGCAGTCTGCCAGTCAACGGGCGGCGGATATTGGGAGCGTTTATACTGTCATCTACCGAAGCTCACTATATTAGCCTGGCACTATAATCAATACCAGGGTAATTAATCAAACTTATTCAAGTCTTACCGTCGCCTTGGGCGTCACCTTCAATGTCGACGTGCAGATCCTCATACCGTTTAAGGGCTTGTTTGAGGAGGTGAATTTTTTGGTTGCTCTCAACTCTTTTTGAGTCTGCATCTGCTCTGCTTCGTCGATCTCCTTCCATTTGATATAGTTTTGCCATCTTCTCAATCCCTTCTTTGTATTGTTTCTCAACACTCAGCTTGAATTCTAACTGGGATAACATCAGAGTGATGCGCGGGCCAAGATATGGCGAGTCATATTTGATAAGATCTTAAAAGTATGATACCTATTAGCAGGAGCTCCCAGAGCGGTGGAATTCGGATACACGGAATAATAGGAACAAACCAAGTTTGGAATAGTTAGGCCGGCTTTTTGGTATACCCGGGCCAGGTTGCTGGGCAAATGGCGGCCGAGGTCCTCCTCCTGGTAATGTGCCATAGCTCAGACTAGGCTCACCAGAGGCGTCCTTCGGGTTCTTAGGCGGTGGTGTTGGAGGGCTCTCAGAGTATGCATTGGTTGGTGTAAGAGATAAGCCTTCAATCCCGGTTGACACATTTTGCATTCTTTTGTTCTGGAGATCGCGAATAACACCTTCCAAGTAGTTGATATTGTTCTGGGATTCTCGAATTTTAGAGTCAAGGCTTTGTTGGACGGTGGCATTATCGGTTGATTGTTGCATAGAGCGCGCGGCAGTTATAAGTATGTGTTCTCGTTCAATTTTCTTCTGAACGGATTCTATTTTTTTGTGGACGGATGCAATGGCATCATCATCGCCACCAGCGTTTGAGCCTGCAGTTGAGGCCTGCATCTTCAGCAATCGCTCTGTACTTCCGCTAAATTCCCGGTATTGTAAATTTTCAGGTGGGGAAGCAAAGGAAGAGCGGAGCGAGGCCTCTTATTTAGAACGGAATTTTCGCAGTTCGTATCTCCGGAATTTGTGCTACGTGCTCATAATAGATATTGCGTATACTAGGAGATAACGACGGCTGATTATGGTATGAGTTTGAAGCTCAAGCTACTTCAAGAACCCGGAGACGTATCGTTTGTCGTTAGCTAGAAGTCCTCAGCACGAAACACGAGTATCTAGTAGATATGTACAGTATTTTGTCTGCTTGTTTGTAAAGGTAAGCAGTGGTTTTGTAACTTCAAAGTGATAGGAAATTGTAAGATGAGTGGAAAGGAAATGTGGGAAGAGGGGGGTTGGAGCGAGCTGAGGCGGGGCAGATTTGTAGCTCCAGAAAAGGTGTCCCTGGAAGACTGCATCTGCCAAGCAATCAGTTTTACTTGCACCAGTATTTTCTTTATCCCTGCCAAATAATTCGATACCTAATATCAAGACTCTAAACTTTTTGTTCAGAAAAACGTTGCACATATACCAAATTCCGTCAACAATAGTCGCCGACTGCGTCAACATTTCTCAATAACTCGCATTAACTACCTACTTCACCAATAAAACAGTGTCAGTTATTGTTTCCCCGCAATATGTTTGAGTGGTCTGATCTGTGATCTTCACATGGTATTACTTAGTGCCTGCCACTCTCCAACTCCCTCTATTGTCACTTGATGAAAGAAAAAATGTAAATTATACCTAGAAGGTAGCCGTCTATTCCTTTAACCAAGACACTGATACTAATGCTTACGGTAGTTTATGAATACCTCTCGGCACGCAAAATATCCAATTTGGTTTTTTATATGCCCCCTTGGATATATTTATGTATAAATAGCCGCAATGATCTATCTAGCGGGATTTAGAAATGTAACCAAAGCACTTGCTTGTGGCGGCGGCTTTTTACACTCTACAGTATCGCATCAGCGGTGCTTTCTCACTACCTTGAGGCGACGGAAGAAAATACACCCCAATACGAATTTGCGACCTACGCCAGCTTTAGAGTCCGATCCTAAAGCCAAACTTGTACCCTATTATGAACAGGAGCAGGCTGCAGCACTCCTCGATGTTGAACGCGAGATCTCCCATATCCCATACCAATGGAAACCAAGAAGGCAAGATACGTTCAGCCTACCATATTTTACAGATTTATCAAGAATCGATCCTTTCATGGACACGAAACCATATGGGATCCCTAAATCAGGCCGTTGGCCTAGTCAGCCAGTACCCCGAATGGAGAACGTACAATTTAAACAAGGAGATGAGGACGACGAAAACAAACTCAAGGATCTCTCTCGTTTAACAGGGCTACCCATATCTTATCTAGAAACGTTGAAAGTTCGTGAGCTGGTTTCTCATCGCGTTTCAAACCAGACAAGACTAGGGAAAATCCATAAACAATACGTTCTTACTATTGCAGGGGATGGAAATGGCATGATAGGGATTGGGGAGGCTAGTTCCACAGCACCAGAGTTATCTAGCCGCTTATCTCAATACCAAGCTATCAAAAATCTAAGACCCATCATGCGATACGAAGATCGAACAATATACGGAAATGTAAAGATTAAAATGGGAGCTGTGGAATTGCAATTAATGTCGAGACCTCCTGGTAAGCCCGTTAAAGCTGGTACCCTTACTTATGCTTTCTGTCTTATGCTATGTGTTTTATTGTTTTGATTTATTAAGTGACCTTTTGAGGAGGTATTACAATGAATCTAACTTCACCCACAGGATTTGGCGTAAGATGTTCTCAGTATATATACGAAATTTGTCGCTGCGCGGGTATTTCGGATCTTGCCGCAAGAGTTACAAGATCAAGAAATCCTATGAACGTAATAAAAGCTACAGTTCAAGGGTTAATGAAGCAAAGGACGCCAGGTAAATAAGGCACCAAACACATCTACTTATTTCTATCACAGAGACTAGCGGGGTTTACGAGAGTTACTACTTGAGCTAACCACTCCATGACAGATTCGATAGCTCGGGGTCGGGGAAAGAAAATAGTTGATGTCCGAAGGGCATATTATGGGAAAGGCGTTTATTAGGGCAAGATTTCCACATCTTCAGGAGTTTAATCAGTTGTTAAATCGGTTGACTCAGCGTAGCCCCCTATGGATGTTACAAAAGATGTTAACCCTATTGTTTGAAAAAAAGGAAAATGAAAAGGGATCGTGCATGCATACGTGCGAATTAGAGCACATTATATTACTCGCGGCAATGCAACGCCGCAATATTTTTGCTGAAACTAGGCGCTAGCAGGTTGATGATACGTACCTCCGTGACCCTCGTATTGTAGTTCCTGTTGAAGAACAATGCTATATACAGATGCCTTCATCAGAGTGCTTATCAATCCTGTCTTTCTTTCAAGAAGTCGAAGGGAGTCAATTGTCTGCGATGTTGGCTGATTTGCCATCGTCCCGATAGTTGTGGAGAGCTAAGAACATACGAAAGTGAAGAAAATTAGCAACAGTCTTGTACCCACTTAAAAGGTGCCGAGAGAGCGAGCCGAGTGACAGATTGGGTCTCATATACTATATCTCAAAGCCTTTCATATCTTAATCGTTTAGGTAATCTCTTCCGTTGGTTATAAGAAAGAGAATTGCAGTCGATTGCTATGTAAATAAACTGGTAACCTACTTGGCTTAGATTTCGCAAAAGAGCACGATACTCATGGAGGATCTCTTGTTCGACGTGGGAGAGGTTGTTCAAACGCATGATGAAGGATGCGTTCTGTTGGATACTGAGTCGCGGAAGTAGAAATTGGTTCTGTCGACTGCCACGAGCTTAATGACGTTGAAATAAAGCCTCCGAAAAAATCAAAACCAGCCCTCCAGTGTTGCGATGCAGCTAACAAGTACAATTCTGTTGACTAATCTTAACCATTCCTAGCTTCACTAAACCAGAAAAATATCGCCCAGGCAAAGCATCGAGTAAGTAATCCTTGGAAAGGGTTGTTTGCTAGTGATCAAAGCAGGTCTTGTATCTTGCGTTTCGTCCCATAAGCCAACATGCGCGCCATCACAAATAATTGGTTATCTACCCCAATAAATCCTTCGATGAAAATGATTTGACCAGGTAGCCAGTCTACACATTCGACTCGGAGACTGCACTTGAACACCATACCATTCTCACAACGCGTCCTATTTATTACTAATTCTCTTAGTTACCCGCTCTTACCTAACCAACCGCCCACTTCTGGAATCACCAGTGCTGTGTAAACCCGTAGAACGAAATCTCAAGAATCATGGCTTCCAGGATTGTTTGTAGAAACCAATACCATACCTCTTCTTACGTCATCAGGCTACTAAAATATCAATAATTGTTAGTGGAAAACGTTTACTTTCTTCGATTCGTCTGCCATAAAGCTCCCTGTGGATCAAATTCAAACGGAGGTATGATCAAGTAACTTCCAGCTCCTACTAAGGTAGTTCACTCCCGCTAACATCTCCGACGATAACACTCCTAGGGCGCGCAGATCACTAGCATATGTTCGGGTATGCGGTGTATCTTGCTCGGTTTGTCCAATGGTAAAATGGTAGCACTTTCGTCAAAATACCAGAAAACCATCATGTGGAAGGCTCACGACGCTGGGCCGGTCACACACGCGACATACCTTGAGTCTCGACAAGTCCTTGTTACAGTTTCGGTATGCAGCACCGTTATAATGGCATCACTGAACCTCTCCCTTACCTGTTTGTTGAGAGTTACAGGAAGATCTCATAAATCCACCCGAGTTGAAAGTTTGGATGGTTAAAGACTCTGACAGAAACGCATTTGCCTTTCAACTTCAATCCACTCTACGCATTACTATCACACCAATATTTCCGGTAGGTCTCTCATTATCAAAAAACTTATCAGCACCTTTATGTGTACTATCATCGGAATCTATTTTGCTCACACTACTTGTGGAAGATGTCATGTTTTTCTGTGACAGAGGACTTATCAAATGTTGCCGCGGCATTCGCAAACGGTGTCGTAATTCTAATCCGGGGAGATCTCATTCACGATCGAGGCAGTAAGCAGCGTACGATTTTTGAATCAGATGAACCGATCACAGGGATTCAATTTGCCGAAGATACCGGCTTGTTCACTTTATACGTCACAACAACTGAGCGGGTGATGACAATAAAGACATCAATTCGAGGTCATATACCACCTCCGAGGGTACTCGAAACTGTAGGCTGTGCCTTGGGTTGTCTCACATTGGACAAAAACTCAGGTGGTGTCATCGTTGCGAGGCAGGACGCTCTTTACTATTATGGTCCTGACGGCCGTGGTCCATGTTATGCCTACGAGGGCTCTAAAACTTTCGTGAACTCCTTTGGACCATACGTTGTCCTACTCTTGCCGCCCCAGAACCCACCCCAGAACACAACGAGCGCCACAACGAGCCTCCGGAATCCCGTTGGCTCCAAACATGAATCTATGTTTGAGGTTAATACTCTAGTAATTCTAGACACGGATCTTCAGTTTATCGCACATACTGAGGCATTCACGGGTGGTGTGAGAGGTATCTTGTATGAATGGGGTGCCATCCATATCCTCACATCTGACAACAAGGTATGCACAAGAAGTCTCTCTCGATATTATGAAAAATTCCCCCTTAATACCTAATATATCCCTTGACTTTCGAAGATAATTAGACTCGAGGAAAAGCCCCTTGCGGATAGACTTCACTTACTATATCAGCGTGACTTGTACCCGACAGCTTTAAAACTAGCCATGAAGTCTACACTAACTATAGCTGAGATAAACCGAATTAATTGCAGATATGCAGATTTTCTATTTTCAAAAGGTGACTATGACAACGCAATGCAACAGTACATACAGGCGGTTGAGGGTACACAACCATCTCAAGTAATCCGTAAAGTAAGCGAGCCCTAGACTACCTAAGACGAACTGCGTCTAACAATATAATCTAGTTTCTTGATATTCAGAGAATCCAGAACCTTATACAATACCTCGAAGAACTACATCACCACCCTGAACACGTTACTATTGAGCATACCACATTACTTCTCAATTGCTATGCGAAGTTGAAAGATGTAGACAAACTTGAGAGCTTTATCAGATTTGACAAAGGGCAACGGTTTGATCTAAGTACTGTTATCTTACTTTGCCGCCAGGCTGGCTATTTTACTCAAGCGGTATACCTGGCAAGACGCAACGCTGAATACGATATTGTTATGGACATCCTTATGGAGGATATGCGAAAATTCTCTGATGGTATGGCTTTCCTTACCACCTTGGAACCACTCATTGTAAGTAACCTAGCCAAAAAGTAATAGCTTTATATATTTCTATGACTTCAAATGCCTAACATTCTACTCAAGATGCACAGAAACCTTACGAAATGGGGTAGGCTTCTGTTAGACGAGTTGCCGATCGAGACTACCACCCTTTTTATTGAATATTATTCTGGGAAGTTCATCCCGCGTGAAGAGCTTCCGCAGGACGAAACTTCCATATCCCAGTCAGCCTCAGGTGGAATCCAAAGCTATTTTTTACCGTTGTCCTACCTCGGGAATCCCCTTTCAATGTCTCTGTCAACTTCCGCAGCGCCTGAAGCTAAACTAACGCCCCCATCACGGGCTTTCTCATACCAACCTCCTCAACCGCAGACTGCTTTCTCATTGTTTGTTGATCACCCTTTCGAGTTTGTAAGATTCCTTGAAGAATCAGCCCCCAACAAAGAAATGTCGCCCGAGGTGCGCTCGACCCTCTTCGAAATGTACCTGCACCATGCTAGCGAAGACACGAATAAATCGGGTGAAATATGGCGTACTAAAGCCAAGGCTATGCTAGAAAAGTACCCTGCAATATTAGGCACATCTGACGTGCTCATCCTGTCTCATCTTTGCGGTTTTCAAGATGGTACTACATTTGTTCGTGAAGATCAGCAGCTTTTTTTTGATATCTTTAGATCTTATACGTCTTCAGGCGATACCGCTGGAGTGATGGCTGCTTTGAAAGAATATGGCCATGCAGAACCCCAATTGTACCCGGCGGCGTTGGCCTATCTTATATCTAAGCCACAGATTTTGGAAGATGCCGGCGACGAACTACTACAAGTTTTAGGTGTTATAGAGAAGGAGGGCCTAATGGCCCCGCTACAAGTTGTACAAATTCTTAGTAAAAATGGCGTAGCAACTGTTAAAATGATAAGGAAGTATCTCGGTGGAATGATTGAGAGAGAACGCCTAGAAATACAACAAGTAAGAAGCCTGATCTAGAAGTTCGATTATTATTAACAAGTAAAAATTAGGACCAAAGCTTTATCGATGGCTATCGTAGCGATACTTTAGCAAGGAAACAAGAAATTGCTGATATAGAAGATAAGCCGGCGGTGTTCCAGGCAAGCCGGTGTTCGTTTTGTGGCACTGGCCTTGAGCTTCCGGCAGTGCACTTTCTGTGCAAGCATTCCTTCCACCAGCGATGCCTGAACTCGCCAAGTAGCCCGCTAGAATGTCCCACATGTTCCGCTGGCAATTCCGCAATTAGGGCTATCCGGCAAGGTAAGAAATACCATATATGCATAGTCGAGCAGTCGATTTTGATTTCAGGTTTGGCTAATGTTTTATTATTTTTTGTAGCCCAAGAAGACGCATCGGATCAGTTTGGAATCTTCAAAACAGCAATAGAGGTGGCCGGGGGCGATCGATTTGCAGCCATCACAGATTTTTTTAGTCGGGGAGTTATGAAGGACCGCCTAGTATAGCTGGAGCTCAAGGTTCAAGTAAATACAATTTCTGGGTGGTCGCATATATACGTAGGGTAATGGTCATTTTTAAAAATTACACAAGACTTTAGTAAATACTTTCCAATTGGACAATGAGCGAAAAATACGTGCGGAGAGCGATGCTGGCTTAAATGTGTCGGCGTTACGCCGGAACACAAGGAAGGGCTTGCAGAGTCATGAATACTAATTTATTTCCGTAATTGACATTCCTGATTGAAGGCCTATGCCAAGCAAGGAACCATTGTACCATTTCCTTTAAGTGCAAAGACTGGTCTGTCGAGCTTATACACCAAACTTGTGCTTTAGGTATGTGCATATGTGAGCATAGCGCTTCTAATCTAGTGGCAGATGTATACTTGGCAGTTGCGTGTATGTATGCTGGTTTGTCAGTTGGTGTTTTCTGGAAACAGGGCACTGGCTGGTTCCGTGTGGCTGAGCTGAGTAATGATGATTGTTGGATGGAAACAACTCTCCCACATCCTACCTTCCTCATCATCGCCTCCTCAAAGACTGGCCTCTTCAGTCAATGATCCAATGCCTGCTTCGTCCCAAATCAGTTTCTATATTTACGAGCATCTTTGTATCTTCGCCTGTTGTAACCTAACTAGCTATATCTCGTAAAGCTCCATAACAACAACTATCAACCTATTCTACTTTCCTAAATTCGTCGAGCATCCTCTCCCCCGATCTGCTATGGTCTAGCCGGCAGTTCGGTCTACCTTGTTCTATGCTTCCAACCCGAAGTTAGGAGCGATATCACATCGTCTATCCCTTCCTACGTCGGCGCTTTGGCCAGTCGAGTTGTCTCTAATCAGAGAACGTGATAACTTCAAGGCTTTCGCGATATTCGCAGGTAGTGTACTTAGGAGAACGCACTTGGACAATAAGAACCGACCTTCTAACTTACCCATCACCTCTTTTCCCAAAATGACTCAATTGTTCGGCTCCAGCTCTCCACAGCCACTTGAAAAAAGGACCAACGTTGCTGGTCAAACCCTCCCGGGCTCGAAATCGACCCCTTCCAACGCCTCAACATCACATTTCCCTCAGAAGTTAAAGAATTTTTTCCGAATTACTAACTCCTCCAACAATGATACTCCACATTCCACAAGTCTACATCCTTTTCGCCAAACACGTCTCTTTCGTGGGCGTAGCCCTTCTTCGGCAAGTACAGGGACTGCTCTGGATCCTGTTGATATCTCGCCAACTGCGCACGCGAATCCATATTTTGCCCATCAAGGCCCTCCTGCAATCCGGCACCACCACGAAAACAGTCGACCTCCCTCGCCACCTGAGACCCCAAAGGGCAGTGGCATAACTACATCTGCCGATGCGGCTAGTAAAAAAGACGAGATGGCGAGAAAGCTCCGAAGGGTAGCATCGGCCCCAAACGCCCAAGGTTTGTTCAATGGAATACCTGGATCGCCAAATCGACCTACTACTACAGAATCTAAAAATGGACTTTTGGTTCCTGGTTTCCCGCAACCATCCCCTCCGAGTACCGTAGAAAACAAGCCTCCCCAGGACTTCACACTTCCGGTGGCCCCATTTAAAGATGAACAAAGGTCTAGTAACGTCGCATTTCGCAGAACATATAGTTCTAACTCAATTAAAGTACGGAATGTTGAAGTTGGTCCCCAGAGTTTTGACAAAATAAAACTTCTTGGGAAAGGGGATGTTGGAAAGGTTTACCTTGTGCGCGAAAAGAAATCGGGAAGGTTATATGCCATGAAAGGTGAGCCACATACACCTCATTAATACCAGACAATGCAACGGGCCTCTGACGAATGCCCTTCTATAGTTCTCAGTAAAAAAGAAATGATAAAGCGGAATAAAATAAAGCGAGCATTGGCGGAGCAAGAAATTCTAGCGACCAGCAATCATCCTTTCATCGTGACACTCTACCACTCATTTCAATCAGATGAGCACCTTTATCTTTGCATGGAGTATTGTAGTGGAGGGGAGTTTTTTCGAGGTAAACCACCGAAAATGAAATAAATTATTTCCTCGCAAAATCACTGACACGCTAACACTAATGAAAGCCCTCCAGACTAGACCAGGCAAATGCATACCAGAAGATGACGCTAGATTCTATGCGGGAGAGGTAACCGCTGCCCTTGAGTATCTTCATTTAATGGGTTTTATATATCGTGATCTCAAACCGGAAAGTAAGTAGCTGGATGTGTTAATTTATACTCTTCGATGTTAAACTGATGGGAAACATTAGATATTCTCTTACATCAATCTGGTCATATTATGCTTTCCGATTTTGATCTTTCAAAACAGTCTGATCCTGGTGGCGCCCCAACAATGATTATATCTCGGGTCGGCACATCGTCTCATTCTTTGCCAACTATAGACACTAAATCCTGCATTGCCGATTTTAGAACCAACTCTTTTGTTGGCACTGAGGAGTATATAGCCCCCGAAGTAATTAAAGGTTGCGGCCATACTAGTGCAGTTGACTGGTGGACCTTGGGGATATTAATTTATGAGATGCTTTATGGAACTACCCCATTTAAAGGCAAGAATAGGAATGCGACATTTGCGAATATACTAAGAGATGAGGTTGGGTTTCCCGAGTCAACTAGCTCACCACAGATTTCAGGGTATGTTTTGCTAAAGTCCGTGCATCTGGCCGCCATTAACACCCAAATCTGTAGTACTTGCAAATCTTTGATCAAGAAACTACTCGTGAAAGATGAACACAAACGGCTAGGCTCACGAGCGGGCGCTTCTGATGTGAAGGCCCACCCGTTCTTCCGCTCTACCCAGTGGGCACTCCTCAGACATATGCGACCACCCATGATACCGACCATTGGTAAAGGTGCCGATGCGATAAACTTTCGTTTAGTTAAAGAAAGCGAAAGTGTTGATATTAGTGCTGCCCGCAGCGGTGGGGTTCCACAGGATTCTCCAACCCCTGGCGAGAATGGAATTGATCCATTCGAGGACTTCAACTCAGGTATGTGACTAATTCAGTCTCCTTATCTGTTCTATGGCTAAAGTGACTCCCTGTTAGTCACGTTGCATCATGACGGCGACCACGATCATCATCACCACGTAGATATCGGATTCGAAAATCGAAAAGAACCAGCTAATGTATGATATTCTGGAGCACGTTTGGCAAAAAATTAAGGTAGGAAAGATATGAACGCTTGGCTTGATAAACTATGGCTATATTTGTCAGCTTATGCTTATCCCCGCTCGTTTTTTTTGTTTTATCCTAGTATATGCTTTTTTTTTTTTTTTTTTTTAACATAGCAGGCTAGCTGATACTATGGGTGTAGACTACTTTTGCGGGATAGAAGTTATGTAGTATACTGATATAGGTGGATCATGATAGGGTTAGGGAGTTACTAGCGTTGTTAAATTTTTACATATTCTGTATACATTAGGATTTGGTAGAGTTAACTAGAAGATTACATTTGTATTTCTCATAATTTATTGAGAACCCCCCAAAACAGCCGCGGCATAACATACATTTGCGAACATGACTGAATAATCAAATAGTTACCTGTGCGTTTTTTGGGGGCATGCGTAGAATCCTAATGGATGTTGCTATGAGCCGTAAATGACCACAAGAGTTATCTCGGACCGTGCAAGGAAACTTGAAGTGTTGGATACTCGAGTAGGGTGACATTAACAAGAGCGGTATACAGAGTGTCTGTCGGAGTTAAAGGTAGGAGGCTGGTATTTTTGCTTTCTGGGTCCACGCATCGTAAATGAATGCAAGCCTCTGAAGGAAGGGTGGCGGGTGGCCACGAGCCTTTGGAAAGGTAGGGCATGATCTGATCCCGAAAACCCTCCCAAAGCGGAAGATGCTCATCCCTAAGAAAGAAAATTTTAGATAGGATAGTGAGTGCAGTTGGTAGTGGTATGGTACATTTCATTGGTGACAATCTCAGCTTCATTTATCACCCATTCCACTGTCCAAATGATGCGGTAGAGGTCACCAGAGTCGCTACATGTTGATATTAGCGGTTTTGCAGGTATGTCTGATGAATATTTGAAAGGTGCACCACCATCCACGAAGTGTTGTTTTATTCCGCTTTGCACGAGAAGATTGTGAGGGTGCGGAGATTACAACGATCCCTCGCTCCGTATGCTGATCCCTGATCAAACTGCCGAGCTGCTGGTGAGGCGGGGATGTTGCTGGTAATTGTTTCTCGGTTTCAGAAGCTCGGTTCAGCGAGCGTTGGATAGAATCGAGGAAGTTGAAGTCGGCAGCGACTTGCTGCGGGTGGTGGAGGTCGGATTTCTTTTTGAACGCTCCCGGTCGTTGTTGGCCTTCACACGATGTTCGATATTTATGTCTCTTCGAACAAACAAGGGAGCATGTTTTGGCCTGGCAAACCGGGCATGTGTACTTGTATTCTACTTCGAAACAGACCGAGCATAATCGGGGACGGTAATCGTCCATCCCGCCGCTGTTTTTCTGGAACAAAGGGAAGTGTGATGGGGATGGTTTTTTTTTTTTTTTTTTCTCTTTCTTTGCTTCTTTTTTGTTGCAAGTGTTTTCGGTTTCCAAGCTTTTGTTGTGCTCACCAATCTCAGTTAGTATTTGAGTACTTAAGTATATATTGGTTTTAATTTTCTTTCTTTCGTTTAGGTCGGAGGAACGGTAAATTTGCATGGGTCAGGCATGCATGAAGGGTAGGAGAGAGAGGAAGAGGGAAAGAGTTTGAGGATGATGGGACGGATTCCGAGCAGTCCAATCACACCAGCCGCCTGCGCAGGACAGCTCCTGATCCGGGCATCTACGCGAAAAGCTCGCAGCAGGGCCCAAAAAAAAGGGGCAAGGAGGCCAGGAGGCCAAGGAGGCCAGGGCTGGTGACTTCTGTACCAGTACCCAGCGACACATATATCAGCACGATTGCCTCGGAGTACATGGACATGTCATGACCGCCCTCCTATGGACGCACCAGCGGGCCCATGCAGAGAAACCACAATGCTGGTTCGATAAGCAGCGGCCACTATCGTCCCCCCCCAATTGCCCATCGCCCATCGCCCATAACCTCCACCTCGCCTCCACCTCCCGCCCCTTTTCTCCCTTTCTTTCCTGTCGCTCGTTTAATACCATTCCGTTATCGTTCTGATTGAGGCGCGCTCGTCGGTGAGCTGGCTCTAGTACTCTTTCAAACCTCGCTCCTTTCTTCTTCCCTTATTTATTTACTTTCCCGCTTTCAGTTCTTGCTTTTGTCTTTCCTTTCGTACAAGTTTACTATCTCTCGGCTGTCTTTTGCTTTACAATATTTTTTATATTTTCATTTTTTCCCCCTCTCGCGTGTATTCTTTTTCATATCACTTGATTTTCTGTTCTATTCTCTATTTCAACTTATTTTATCATTCTCTTTGTATCAATCGCGCAGCCCCATCCCTTCTTTCTCGTTACTTACACACATATACTATATATATAATATCCGCGCAGTCTTGCGGTATGTATCACTGCTATCTTCTATTACGCACGCGCTAACTGTTCCTAGGGTGATACCGAGGAGGGGAACAAAGCAGTTGGGCAAGACCAGGGCACGAGAAGACTAAACCCTGGCTTCCAAAGGGAGACAAAAAGTTCATAAAACTGAGTACGCTCACGCTTCCTCCCGAAATGTCGTCATTGCATCGTCGGCCGTCGACTGTTTCTCGACCCCGTTCTGGTGTTCCAAGCGGTACAAACGATCGACCTCCAACCAGGGAAGGTGGCGATAATCCGCTTCCAATCCCTAGCAGAACGTCCTCTCTGCATAGTAGGATCACACAACCCATCCCAGCTACTTTGAATATCAAGGTTACCCAACGAACGCCGAAAACACTCACACATGCATATTTGGTATGTGGTGTTGGCCGAGAACCATCGCAATGGGTTCGAGCTCCTGCCCCTGTCCAAGGGAAAATTACCCATATGAAAGGGGCCGTGAGTCAATTTTGGCTTCCAGAAATATTGGGCAGTAGCCCTCGAGTAGAACAAGAAAATGATATCGCTAAGGCTTTGCACGCCGCGATGAGGGTATGTGCACACCACCATTCCCTTCAACCCCCAATTAAAACTGTAATATGGTGACTACTAGGGGAAATGCTAAAATCTGTTTGCTTTTGGGAAGGCATGTTTCCCCCAAGATGTAGAAATCTGTACTGGCCGCACGCAGCCCCATTGTGTGCACCATACGTTCGTACTACAACAGGATTCTTCGCAAACACTCTATGGCATTGCATTACGAGTCTGGTCGCGAGCCGATGAGAAGAGGGCGGAAACAATTCGAGAAATGAGAAAGCGGATCGAAGGCGGCGATTTCTTTGATTCACCGGATGAAACGTATTGGATACCGTATGCTTTGAGCTTTCTCTCACGGTATCCTCTCTTTGATCTACTAGGGGATTATTTGAGGGGAATGTGGATTCACTGGAACAAAGCTACGAATCTATTTCATGCAGAGTAAGATTGTATTTTCTTTCTCCCCTTCTCCATTTAAATAGCCTCTGATGGAAGTTACAACAAGGTTGGGTTTTGCGAGAGCTCCCATAAGGCGTCATAACTAACCTTTACAATGGATACAGAGAGGTTTCGCGAATTCTTTCGTTTCCTGCGCCACGCCTGAACGACTTGGTAAGGATTGATATGAAAGATTACGCGCTATGTTATCAATTCCCATCGTCACCAACTGGCTTTCAAAACGTAAGTCATCATATCTCATTGTTTGACACAAAACAATACTCATAGATTTCAGTTTTCGATGTGGCCATTGTTCAGCTGTCTCTCCATACCGAATATTGTTGGTGTTATTGAAGCTGCACTTTCACCTACTAGACGTATAATTTTTGTCAGCCACTACCCTGCAATTCTCACCATTGCGGCTGAAACCGTGCGCCTTTGTGTCCGCATATATGAATGGAGCGGTCTCTACGTTCCACTTGTTCACGCTCGTCATGCGAAGGATCTTGTTCAGGAGCCTGGTCCATATATTCTTGGTTTCTCTGCCGAATGTCGAAGCCTATTTTCCGCCCCAAACGATGCACTAGTGATAGACTTGGACCGAAATTTTGTTCTCACTAGTAGTCCTCCTTCTGTGTTTAGCCCAGGTCAACGAGCCAAGATGATCTCTCGGTTGACCCAAGCATTAAACGGGGACGTAACCCCAACTGGTGTCCCAATACATCTTCGATCCGCTTATGCAGGAGGCAAACTGGTACCTGCTGGCCAGATCATTGTTATGAGGGGTGAAGTCGAAAGTATACAGGAACCCGATTGGTGGCGTCAAGACTCCGTGATGGCAGTTTTTGATCACGTTTGCGAGAAACTGGTATTTAAACAATCCCAACCTGCCCAAGCTTTAAACATAGAATAAGAACTAATAATATGACTCAGACGCGAAATACTGGCATGAAAGCAATATTTGGGGGCGCTGTTAAAAAACCTCTGATGACAAAGGTTTCTGTCCGCCACCTCAACGAAATAGTAAGGGAACGAAATCAGTTTTCTCGAGACGCTCTCGAGGCCTGGCAAGATTTTATCAACTTGAAGAACCGGATGGATACAGAATTGACAAAGGTCACCAAAAGAAACAATTTCCTTGTTGAAGAACTTGATAGTTGGAAGGCTCAGTTCGAAAAGTTCCAGGCATTTGCCGCACAGTTAACCAAAGAGACCAATGATCTTAAGGCCAAGATAGAGACTCACAAGCGAGAAAATCGTCGCCTTTCGTCTTTGATAGATCAGCAAAAGGATGAGACCAACAGATTGACATTGCGACTTTCTGGGACTGAAAAGCAGCGAGATGAAGCTCTAGAAGCGTTGGTTCTCCAACAAGCGGTAGCGGAAGAATTAGAAAAAGAAAGAAAGAAGAATGGGAAAGAGCTTGCTGCACTTCATCATACAAATTCGAACTTACTTCGCCAACGCGATCAAGCTCAGCGGGTAGTTCTCCAACTTCGAACTCTTATTGACGGTCAGACAAATCATCTTGAGCACATTGTTCGTTCGTTTGGCGATAATTCTGAGCTTGCGGATCTCACTGAAGAGGGTGACGAGGATGTCGAAGTGGAAGAAGACCTTATTGCGGATACTTGCGATACAAGCGTCCAAACCGGAGACCAGGTCCCCCCGATACCCCTCAGGGCGGAGTCTAGAATCAGTATCGCCACGTCTCTCACACAAGGGGAAGATGTTTCGCCAGAAATGGAACGAAGATTCTTCAACAGTCCTAGAGGGTCCAAACGCTACTCACAAATGAGCCTTAATGATGTTGCTGACCGCCATATCCGGGAAAAAACGGATGCGATTGCGGATATAATACGCAGCATCTCAGAGCAATGTGCTGCCGCCGTTGAGGGTCTACAGCTTGCGCATCGTGCTGCACAAGAAGAACAAACCTTAGCGATAAATACTGCACGGCAAAGTATTTCTGAAGAAGATTTGCCTGGTGATATCGATTCTGTGAATGACGCAGAGAATCTTCTGCACCCTAACGACACATTGTCATCTGTTCCATCTACCCCTGATCTAACCTATCGATCTTCAACATCACTCTCTATGACATCAACAACAGGTCAAGATCGCTTTTCTCTAGGTCATCCCCTTGAGATCGATGTACCTACCAAAATAGTAGAGACGGATGACTTAGAGGAGGATGTCGACGAGACGGAGAAGCACGATGCTGATAACCTTGGGTCTGCTATCGAATCACAAGTTGGTCTAGAATATCTCGGCTCAAAGAAACAACGATCAATGAGAGACGTCGGCATATTTGGAATTGATACGATTCCTCCAAGTAAAAGCACAGAAGGAATTGTAAATCGTGCGGAAGCAAGAGTTTCTGCTTTTGGCACAGCTTAGCGACCAACCCATTTTGTCTTTCTTTTATTCCGTTAACATTTTTTTTCTTGAACGTAGCTTCAGATATATAGCATCTTCTTTCGATACTAGTTTTACCTTATATAAATATATATACATCTATTTAATCCTTCATGAATGGATTTGTAGAGGTTCGTAATTTTCGGGACTGTACCCACACCTGAACTTATTACTGGCTAAATATCTCGGTTTTATTGGCTGTCTAAAGTACTTGAGTAATCTATTATATTCACCTTGTTTGACGTCCCGCGACTGTAAATTATAAATTGGTCCGGTTCAAACTTTCTTGCAACGATAATGCCTTCAGCCACAGTAACAACAGCCATTTTCCATAAGCTGAAATTAAAGGTTTCTCTAGCGCTAAATTGTCTTGATGCAGCAAGTGTCGCCAAATTCAAGGTATCTGTTACTTGGGAACAGCTGAATATAAAACGGTCAACCGCTGAGGGCGAAAGAGGGTGGCCTAGGAAATTAACGATTCCATCCCGAAAATGGCACATGACCTTGGATGAAAGCATCAATGTACCGAGAATTAAAGCTCCTTTTTTCGTATGATGATGATCGCGTAGCATACTTCGAGTATATGCGAATTGAGTAAATGATTTAAAGGATTCTGCAAGCTCTCGGTTTTTTTTGCCGCCTGGTTCCAGAACCACGTGAATGATTATTAGGGCTAGAAAAGTCTTTCCCAACAGCCGTATTTACTGCTAGTTCGAATAATTCCTGAACACCCTGCATAGTTTTGCTGCTGCACTCCATATATAGCGCTCCCATGCTTTGCGCAGTTTCTAAAGCCTGCTCTGTTGGTACCGGGGCCAAACCTTGTGTCCGTAACAGCTCAATCGCATTTGTATTAGTTCGAAGATCAGCCTTGAGGCCTACTAGTATCAATGGAACTGTCGGACAAAAATGCATCACTTCTGGATACCACTGAGGTAACAATCAACAAACAAGGTACCAAAAATAGGAATTGGTTTATCCCATACCTTCTCCATAACATTATCAAAGCTCGTAGGGCAGTCTACGGCAAAGCAAACGAATAACACATCAGTTTCAGGATACGAAAGAGGTCGTAACCTGTCATAATCTTCCTGGCCAGCAGTATCCCAGAGCGCTAATTCGATTGGCTTCCCCGTTGGTTTGTGGGTGGTGTGAGCGATGTAGTTTTCAAAGACCGTCGGAACGTATTTCTAGACAAATGGAATATCATTAGGTTAATACTCAAACAACTATTGGCGGGGGACGTCCTATGGAGCCGCACCTCTGGAAAGTAGCCTTGCGAGAAACTAATCAGGAGACAAGTCTTTCCACATCCGCCATCACCAACAACGACTAGTTTTTTTGACAACATAGTTGAGATGTTCAATCCCAGTTGCGCATCGCCGGCTTGGCTTGGGTTGTTTAAATTCTGAGCCATGCTGTGTTGATTGGAGAGTTCCAGTGCTAGTGATCGCGTTTACTGGTGGGTAGGGTTTCCAAATCAGCGTAGAGTGATAGTTGTGCGCAATTGCCAGTGGCGGGCATTCTAGACAGCCTGCCCGGTCTCCAGGAAAACTATAAGCTTCTGGAGAGTCAAATTGGAAAAGGAGAAAATCTGGACAAAGAGGCCACTTGTGGCGGGGCTTAGGATCAGCAACTATGAGAGAGGGCACGGAGATCGTTCGCAGATAGATTTGCGTAAAATTGTGTGGAGCTGGTAGTGGCGACCAAGGAATTAGGTGAACGCAAATTTATTCAGAGGAAGGGGAATATAATATTCCGTAGTCTATGTATTCAGTGAGAATAGCAAGTCGGACAGTGTCGGTGACAATGGCAATACAAGGACTTGGTGCCCGTATGCTGTGAATATACTTATTGGCCAGACCAGAGGGCTTCCTGTGCGCAGTGCGATTAAACTGACTGGTGTTTTGGAGTGTTGGGGGCTGTGTATGCGGTGGCGGTTGGCTGGACAACACCAGCATCCCTTTAATTAGAAACCAATCGCATCACCATCGCCCTTCCAACACATACACATCGGTCAACAAAATACGTGACCAGCAGAGCGTACCATGGGTAAAGAAGACTATGGCTCTGTTGGTGGCTCTCTTCGACTCAAGGGCTCTGCTGGCATTGTGAAAGCGAAGCACAAAAAGAAGAGCAGGCTTTCAAAACGAGGACAGGCCCCAAAAATCGACAAACAAGACAAGCATGACATCGAAGAGGCTCGCCTAGAAAACTGCGATGAACCTGAAGAAAATTTAGATAGAAATGAAGGGTTAGCTGGATCCGTTCCGGAGACCCTGACCCAAGAGAGTGCGGCCAAACCTCTAGTGAACACCAAAACGGAAGCCGAGAGAAAGTTCGATGAAGCAAGGAAAAAAAAAGTATACGTCTTCCCAACAAGCCCCGCAGCCCATGAGAAATTATCTGCTAAATCATTTGTATGCTTATTTAGTTGGATCAGCTCTTGCTTCGGGATGCTGCGAAGTCACATAAAGAGAAAGTTGAGGAGTTCAACAAGTATTTAGCAAACTTGAGCGAACATCACGACATGTACGCAGAAAATCCATATATATACCTACTTCTAATTATAATACCCAGGACATACTAACTTAATACTTCAACCTTAAATTTAGGCCTAGAATCGGACCTGGATAGTTTTACATTATTTCATGGAGGGTTACAAAGGCCGATGGATCCTCCGTATTATCCGAAGAAAGAATCTGCCACATATGTCTACTTTGGATGCCAAAAAGTTTGGGGAAAGCAGTTTGCAGCGGTATCTCGAAAGGAATTTTTATATGCCAAACTATAGATTATGGCCTTAGATACCTACACAACCCAGATTTCATTGTTCTTCATATGTTGATATTTTGCCTGCAAGATGTTCATTCAATCTGAACTAGGAAAATATCGCTTCTGGCCGGGGATGAGAAAACAACGGTTCCAAGATTATTAAATGGTCAATTGGCTTGTGTATATTGTAGAAAAGCAAAGAATTCCATACACTCTTCCTACAACAAGTTCTCCGCCTGCTCCACACTACAAAATGCTCGGTAGCATTCAATCCCAGAGCCTTCAATTTGGAGATAAAGCCCAGCACCCACAAAAACAATTGTTCCAGGACGGATATCAACTGTTTTCTTGCCTCCTGAGCCTCCTCTCACGACTCCGGTACCTGCCGTGAAAATTATAATACTCGGCCCAAATATTCCATCAAATGCAATCCCGCCCGTCTCAAGAATAGTTCTAATAACCGCAAATTCTTCTATTGGTGGATCATAGAGAAGGCATTCAGCTCTGGTTTCTGGAATAAATGTCTCAAATCGATATGAGACTGGTTTCATTATTTGCGCGGACACTGGTGCTGGCTGATATGTGAGCATGGATATCAGTGTTCTGACATCTTTGAATTTTGGGGTAAAACCAGCCCGGACGACATTATCGGACGCCGCCATGCATTCAACAATGTCTACCATAATAAATTAGCAAGGTTGGGACTCTCGTCCTAAGGGTAAACTGAATAGACAGTCGACAGACCTCCAGATAAATATGCATGGGGCTCGTTGGCTTGGAGAAACATCCCTTGACCTGGTGAAAGAAACACAAAATTTAGGAAAAAGGTAGAGAAGAGGCCAATGTCAAAAGGGAATTGTTCATTAAGTTTGATAATAAGGTCAGCGAAAGATGTTCCATCTGGAAGCTTGGCACCTCCCGCAAACACATCTTTATCACGATTTGCTATCTGCACAAGAGCCATTGCGCTAGAGGTAACGGTGGTGGTATTTGAGGTCATGAGTTTTTCGTATATGTTTTTCAAACCTAGCTTTTGCGCTTTCTCATCTTTCGAGGCTATGAGTTCTCTGAAAGCGGTAATAGTAGGCTGGCTAAGTAGCTCTACTAGAGGTGGTATAGTAGAAAGGAAACCATCGATCTCTGCCAATGGACGAAATCCACATAGGCCTGTAAATGGCGTTATGGCAATAGCCATCTCAGGTTTATGGTTATCATCTGCAGTATTCGTCAGTTGCTTCTCAAGTATTGTTGTTCGGGTAGTAAACCTCTTGGCGAGATTTTCATTTCAAGCTACACATCCGATGGGTTTAAGCATACCAGGGTAGTTTCTAGGGTCGCTCGCGTGTAATTGCTCAGCAAGTCTTTTATCAGGATGTGCTTGGATGCTCAGTGCCTTGCGAATACTAAGGACCTTGAATAAAAATGGCAATTTTCCAGCTCCAAACCTGCTGACAACTGCAGGTCCAAGTAAAGATTCATTATGGCATAGATCTTCTAAAGTCCTCCCAGAATCCATATCCACCGAGGGTAAAGATGAGTGTGTCCCCATCCACAGCTAGAGGTTAGACAAGACAGAAAATGCAATTAGCAAGCTTCTATCAACATCGCCACAATGTCTAACATACTTCTGCATATGGTTTTGTCTCTTCAATCTCTATATGCGCAGAAGCAAATCGCGCAGCACAAGATGTGAGGCCAGTTTTGCCTAAACAATTGGTAGTCAGCCTACGACTACAAATTCTAGAAAACGAGTCTTTTACATACCCCAGTCATAGTTGTTTGCTCCTTTTTTCTTTCGTCAGCGTTTCGTAGAACTGGAAATACAATGTGGAGGTTTAACGGGCCTCAACGATTAAGATAACATACCACAGCGAAGCTGGTACAAGGGCACTGGGAGCACCATTCTGCGGGTGTAGTGTTCTTGAAAGTCTTGGTATTCGCTGACGGTTAATTTTGATCTAAAAGCATAGGCTATTGACTAATATGCCCAGGGAAAGGTATCGAACTGGCTACCATACGAGAGGGTCTAATTAAAAATCAGCTACGTGAGTACTTAGCAGTGAGGAGATATAACCGTGTCGTTCGACGCTTATATAAGCAACACATTCACGCGGCATCTTCTGGCAACCCATATACCTAGGTATATACTTAAATACTTACTTAAGTAGTGCTTTAATCATCCTCGCTTTAATTCCCCCACATTGCACCGATAAAAGAGCGAACAACAATGGCCAAAAATTCAGCTAATAGAACGCTTCTAAAACAGGGCGCGGAGGCTCATGTCTATAAATCAACCTATTTACTTCCAACCTTACCATGTTTGATCAAAGTTCGCCCAAAAAAAGCCTATCGACATACCATTCTCGACATTCGCCTTACAAAGCATCGTTGTATTTCAGAGGCTCGTTTATTGAACCGGTGTCGATCGATGGGGGTCTTTTGTCCTGCTGTTTACTTCGTTGATGGCAAGCATGGCGAAATCATTATGGAGTGGATAGAAGGACCATCAGTTCGTGATTTCTTAAATGACGACTTTGAAACCAGCAACCAGGGCCCTGCCACTCTTGACACTGCTTTTAAAACACTTATGGAACGAATTGGAGAGACGGTTGGCAAACTACATGATATCGATGTGGTACACGGAGATTTAACAACAAGTAACATCATGCTTCGCAATCAACAGCATCCGTGTGAGACCCAGATGACGGAGACACAGAAGCAATTTGACCTCGGGGTGAACTATGGATACGACGTGGTTCTGATAGATTTCGGACTCGGACAAGTTTCAGCTAGCGATGAAGACAAAGCGGTGGACTTATATGTCCTTGAACGGGCATTCCTAAGTACGCACCCAAGAGCTTCGAGTCTTTTTCAAATAATAC
Source organism: Dactylellina sp. 'tibetensis' (assembly GCA_036971435.1). Classification (NCBI taxonomy): domain Eukaryota; kingdom Fungi; phylum Ascomycota; class Orbiliomycetes; order Orbiliales; family Orbiliaceae; genus Dactylellina; species Dactylellina sp. 'tibetensis'. The sequence continues at coordinate 867,489 of JAKDFA010000017.1, read as the reverse complement.
TCGAATCATATAAGCAAACCTCTATAGGATCCGCTATTGTGCTGAGACGGCTACAGGAAGTGAGGTTAAGGGGCAGGAAAAAGAGCATGATTGGATGATACCATTTTATGGTTCCGAAAATCCTGTATCCACCTTTTTCAAGCTATTTTAGTTGTATAATTGATTCTACCACCCCGGAAATAAAGTTACTGGAGGTCTATTTTGACGTTTGCAAAGTACCTGTTTTGCGTCGAGGCGGCCAGGGCAGCAATGAAATCAAGGTTAGCATTTTGAACAGTCATGATAGGCGAGAGGGTTTCTTTCTTCCTTTCTTTCCCATTTTCAATCTGCCGCCCCAAGATAGCACATTTCACAATGGAAAAAACTCTAGTAGATTGCTTACCCTTTGTTCTCCACAACACCTCTGTCTTGGATTACAGCTGTGTACTTAACTACCCATTGTGGATATATGTTTTTGAAGCCTGTAAATACTGCATCGTCCTCTTGAAGGAGGCTTTGTAAAGAAGAAGATGGTAGAATGTTTGTACAGTCATTGTGGGTTAGAAGCTCAATCTTTTGCTCTTTGGCAAAGTGAATGAGAGACTTTGGGACTACACAGCAATCCCTAACATTGATCTGGTCCACGGATGGCTTGATGGTTGTGTTAGGAAGAAGTTTCCCAAGGCGGGCAACCCCGAATTCTGCTAATCCGATTCTTTTAATTTTACCCTCCGAGTGAAGGTTTTCTAAGGTTCGATAAGTTTGTGTCCACTCTTCGACTTCTTCGCTCGCGGGCTCGGTGTTTGACGAAAGATCCTCCGCATCAAAGGAAATATTTGGGAATGAGACAATTAGAAGGTCGATAGACGGTATACGAAGCTCTTCGAGAACATGTCCTAGTGCCTCTTGAGTCTGAGAGCATCTTTCGGATGCAGAAACACCTGGCAAGTAGAATAGTTTGACTTGAGATGAACATTAGCGCTAGTGAGTACCTTGCGAGGATGGGGTGACGGCTCGAACCTGTGATGTCGTATCCTATTCGTTCCTCATTCAACCCCGGCTCTGTCAAGCCAGGGACATAAAGATAATCGTTTTTCTGCTCGACCCATGGTGCAATTCCGACTTGAGGGGGAGATGATAAACTTGCGGCGTGTCTGCTGGCAGTAAAGTTTTGCCGAAGAGAATTGATGAGCTCTTGATTCGATTTCTCGAAACTGGTGCGTCCTGATGAGATAATATTACCCGTGCTAATTATATTACCGGTACTGAAAACCACAGTGGATGGGAGGGGCGCCATGGCTCACAGTTCGACTACAAAATATTTTAGCTCGTTGACCTCGGAGCTGCTGCATGTACGGGTTTTCTTAAAAATGAAGTTGACAATCAGCTGACTGTACAGTTCAGGTTTTTCGGTTAGTCTTGTGGAACAACCGATAGCATAGTAGCGAGCAAGCCCCAAACATAACACCATGCTCGAAAAACTATTAGTGCTACCAAATCCCTTCTACACTCGAGGTCTAAGGGGTCCGCTACAGCTCTACAAAAATGGTTTGAAACAATTGTGTGACCCTCAAAGCACTTGAAACTAGATTTAGTTACTTGAGGGCCTTGGGATTTTAGGGTATTTTGTTGGCAATTTCCAGAACATTAAGATATCCGCTACAAGGCGCCGGCATTCAGGTCAAAGTCAGGCATCATCATCAGCTTGTTGAACCGATTTTAGACGAGCTTCTTCGTCTGAATCCAAAATGTCGTTTCGGCAGGAGACGACAAGTATCGCAACAGCAATGGCATTCCATATATCTAGACCGATATCTGTCCAGTCCAAAACAACGAGCGTCTTGACATATGTTTCCTCGTTTTCGCAGCTGAGACTGCTAATCGCTGCAACACAATTGTACACAGTTATCCCATATACCACAGTTGGCGATCTCGGGGTTACCGTGTCTTCACTCATCTTGCCTTGGGCATCTTGTCGCTGTGGAGATTGTCGCTCTTTAGCTCGTAGTTCATTCGCCATCAGCTTCATTTTCCTTTCAGTACGTTCGCTAGTGTTTTTGGAGCTACTTTTTTTGCTGCGGTTGTAATTTACGGTGAAGATTGAGGATATGGCTAGGGAAAAACAATATATAACATGTGTTTGATGGCAGTCAGCTAAGAGTTAAACGCCGCAGAGGAGGGGTGATTGGCTAGAAATTAGCGGGTGTCCTTACATATTTCCGCATCTTTCTCGGCCCATGTCTGAAAGTTTTTGATTTCTTGATAGATCAGAGGCTCGATTGGAGCAGAAGGGTTGATCTCTGTTCTATCACGAACCTGCCCACCAACGTTGACAAGTCGCTGCAATGCTTGGGATCCTGAATGCATAGTATGAGAGTGGAGTTAGTCCCTTCTGTTATAAAATTCCCTCAATGGGGTTTCCCACCTCTGAATTCCATGGAAGAGGAAAGAGCACAAATAAAACTTCTTTCGCCAACTGGTGCGTACAGGGCTTCTGGAAATGTTGCGAAATCTAGGCGCCATGGAGCGGGGAGAAGAGGTTCCCTTCCTCGTCTTCGCAGTCGTCTAAACAAAGCGACCTCGCTCTGCGCCCAATCGCCTTGAGCTAATATTTCAGCCAGTTCCTCTCGTTCCTGCGTTTCAGCATCATCGCCTGATGTGCCGTTGAGTTCGAGCGCGTCTTGTTGAACCTCTCGGGAAAGGGAGCTCTCGCTTGTCCGTATAGATAGCTTAGACCGCGCCGCCTGAATTGGATCGTTTGTCTGGCGGCTCGGAGGGAGTGCGGAGTGTTTCGGATCGCTGAAAACATCGGAAGTAGAACGGCGTCGGCTTGAGGTTGTGTGCAATTGGTGAGGTTTCCTATGTAGAGTAGAGCCAGAATTCGAGAAGGCAGGAGTTGTGGCACCAGCCGACATGTCGCTTGGTTCGCCACACGAAGCTGATAAGGATGTTACCTGCCCTAAGTTGTATCAGCAGCTGCTTCTTTTAGGGACTAAAATCCAGGATCTTGCAGGGCCGATTGGGTTAGAGAGGGTACAGCAGAGAAAAGGAGGGTAGCCCTTTGAATTCATGAAGTTTACGGACCAAGCAGCTTCAAACATGGTTTCCCCTGCATTCTAGAGATCGGGACATTGTTGTGGTTTCGCGTTTGCGGCAATGTAAACACCACTCAAGCAAGACCTACCATCTCACCATGCCCCTCCCCCCTCTCCTTCTACTTCTCCTTCCTCTTCCTCTTCGCCTTGCCCCCCATCGTTACACCTGCTAACTACACCTCCATCTTCAGTTATGGCCTCTTGGCTGGAGGATCTCGAAGATGACTGGGCTTCCGATGAACAATCACCAGCCAAAACGCAGCTGTTTGGTACAAAGAAGAATGATATGCTGAAACCCTTGCCTTTGAAATCCTTGATACCCCGGCCCATCTCTCAGAAGTTAAATACTCTCCCTATACATCTGACCAAAAAACAACCCCTATCACGCGATAGGCACAATATTGAACCCGCTGCGACCACGGCAAGAGAGAGAAAGCTGTCCGATGCCCCCGATGTCCGAGTTAAAAGTCAAAATATCAGTCCTGAAGGCACGGTACAGAAGCTTAGTGCGCCATCACGCCCAGGTATTCTGATAGATACGGGAAATGGTGATCTATTCAGCCCCATGGGTCTGGAGAGCATGTTCGAGCCATTGTCCGACAATGATGAGCTATCTCTGCCAGAGAGTCCATTTTCTTCTGGAGGTAGGAAGAGCGAAGGCGCAGAGGAAGATATCATTGGAGAGAAAGGGTTAGACGGGCTAGAATCCGAGCATACAGGATCTGGCTTGTGCCACTACGGAGATTTACCTTCGTCGGCATCTACGAATCAAACAAACGAGCACTCCTTCATAACCACAAGTCCAATTTCAGACGTAGGCGAAGCTAGCACGCATACCGTTTCTCACTCAGCCTCTATTCTCGAACATACCCCCATGGACCCTTTAGGTCGCTCTAGTTGGAACTCTACACCGCCGCCTTTTGTAGCCTGGAGACCCATGGAGTCTTCAAGGAACTCCGATAGCTCTCAACTCCAACGGCCCACGTCATCCTCCGCGATTCAAGATGAACAATATCTGAATAGCATTTCAACATCAGCATTCTCGGACCAATCCCCTGGTCTAAACGAACTTCTTCATGTCACCTCTAGGAGTGAGTTCTCAAAGCACATGTACGGAAATGATTACTATCCTAGCGCTCAACAGACTACGAGCATCCTTTCTCACAACGACCAAATATACTTCGCAACACCTGATCGGTATGTTCTACAACAGGGAAATACCGAGAATTCTTTACCTCGCCCTTCCTCAATTGCTTACCAAAAAGAATGGTCGCCTCTCAAATTATTCTCATCAGACCGTAATTTTTCCAACAAAAAAATAATCCGCAGTCGAATTCCACAAATCGGGTTGGTGGACTCGCCTAATAAAGATGATACAACATTGCCGAAGTCCAAACCGGAAAAATATCTTGCCAGCCGATCAAAACGTCTGTTAGATGGGACTCCTGCTGGTCCCCGAGCTGCATCACCAAAATCGCCGCCTCGAGACATACTCCGTTCACATTCCGTATATCCGCCATCCCCGGTTAAAGAAAGTCAAGCCAAAAGACAAAAGCTGTACGTTTCATTTGGAAATGAATTTATCCAAAGTGATCAGCAGAGCCTATCTACAAGAATGGATGGAAGATCTGACGGTGTTGACTCCAGGCGTTCAAGTATTGTACCCATAGCAGGAGGAGAAAGAAGAGAAAGGTGCCAATCATTTGACGATTTATCTGAACTACGGGAATCAACTAGCAGACTCCTACTTGACCCAGAGATAGATTTTTCTCGATCACCACATCCAAGTTTTCTTTCGGAGCCCCATTCTACTTCTATGCGCCGACAAAGCTTGAATTCCTTGAATGTTATTCTTGCCTCAAAAGTTCGACATATGATGCCAAGGAAGGTTGGCAGCATGGTTTTTGACGAAAAGATGCAGGCATGGCGTCGCTATAATGATACAGTGGAAGATTTATTGGAAAATAAAAGTGTTATTGAGAACTCCGAAGACCCCATACGCCAAAATCCCCAGCTCTCGGCAGAGTTAGATGACCCCTTCTACGAAATATCAGACTTGACGGCAAGTCCTCATGTACCGCCCTTACGAGATACTAGTCATTTAGGTGGAAGCATTTCCCGGCCCAAACCTCGCGAAATCAATCAATCCAACCACCGTACGAAGGAACAAGAAAAGCATTCTCTGATAGAGGACCGAGGCTTAAATGACAAGCATGTATCGTCGCCATCCAATGCTGCAAATCCCTCTAGATCAAACGTGAAACAACAGAAATCCCAAAATCAGAGTCCATTCCTGTTGTCCATCCATAATTCGGTACTCTCTACACCAGGCCTCCGTCCTATTTCTCCTAGTTTCGACCCCAACAAGTGCAACAATGGGAAGAAGCCCGATACTAGTGGTTTACAAAACCTTGGATCGACGGCTATTAGCAAGCTCAAGGAGGTTGCTAGACAAGACATAGCATTGGAAACCAGTTCAGCAGTTAATATTATCGCGAACGACAAGACGATACCAGTCAAAGTTCCAACGCCAATAGATGGAAACCATCATCTATTTCTTCCAAGCCAAAGCACACCTTCCCAGCCCCTGAGACAGTTTACATTATCTATGCAATCTAATAACCGCCCCATAAATGGAACACTATTAAGTATTCGAAAATCCGAGCTGTCGTTTTGGAATACACCCCTTACAGACATCACTTACCATTTCCTTGAAGGAGATAGTAGAATGCACTCTGCTTATTCCAGAGGGTATCGCTCGAGAAACGGGAAACAGTTCCGGAAGTTTACTAATGAAAAGAATTCTATAGCTATGGGGAGTATGGTTAGACATCTCACAGATAATGACATGTTTGGTCCCTATTGGGACCAAAATAGGGCACTGCAAATTCAACAACGAGGTTTAGAACATCTGGATGACCTCGCTTCCTTTCATCCGAATTTAATTGAGGTAAACCTCGAACACAACGAGCTTTCGCATTTAACAGGGTTACCTATGTCAGTTCGAGATCTTAAAGTTGCTGGAAACCAGCTGTCGAGCCTTACCGCCTGGAACCATCTGGCAAACCTCCAGTTTCTAGATGTGTCTCGTAATAAGCTTGATAGCCTTTCTGGTAAGAATATATCTGTCGAGATACTTATGATGTCCAAAAAACCGTATGGCTAAGTTCAAGGATTTATCCTAGGTCTTGCAAGCCTTATTCACTTGAGAGACCTCAAAGCTGATAATAATGAGATCTCTTCTTTGGAAGGGGTTTTACACCTCGACGGTCTCGTCAAGTTGCGACTGAGACACAACCAGATTCGTTTCGTTGACATGGATGTGGCTAATCTGTAAGCTTATTGACAATTCTCAACGAGCGTCATATGAATTCTGACCATTCATAACAGCAAACGCCTGAAAACTTTAGATCTGCAAGGGAATAACATCGAGAGCATAACTTCCTTAGACAATTTACCAGAATTAACCTATCTTAATTTAGGTGGGTTTACTGCGGTATATAGTCAACGCCATCCTGCTAATTTGTACGCTAGAATCGAACCAGTTGGCTACTGTAGAATCAATGATCAATCGAGAAGTGAAGAGTCTTCGTACCCTCAATCTCTCGAACAATAAGCTCCAGGAGTTTGACATTACCGTTTTTCCGAATATCAAGACTCTTTATCTAGACATGAACAGACTTGACAAGGTTACTGGGATCGCGAAGGCCCGTTACCTTGATAGTTTTTCTATTCGATCGCAGAGTCATTCCGAGTAAGTCTGTCTGGTCTTCATTACCTACCCGTTTCTTCATGACTAATGGATATTAGCGCCTTCAATATTCATCTGGAGCCGCTTTATGAAAGTCGTAAAATATACGCGTCTGGAAATCCGATACCATTACTAGATATTGATTGCCACTTTGTTAATCTTCATTATCTAGAGTTGGCGTCTTGCAATATCCAAACTCTCCCCCCCAATTTTGGTCGTCTGATGAGTAATATCCGAATTCTCAACCTCAACAATAACGCGATCTCAGATATAAAACAGTTGTATGGTATAATTAGATTGAAAAAACTTTATCTCGTCGGGAATCGCATATCAAACCTGCAAAAATTGACTAATATGCTCAAGTTTCTTCCTTTCCTGTCTGAACTCGATCTGAGGTAGGGACACCCCCCAAGTGCTCTCTTGGCTGGCTGGAAGTGCTGATGACCGCAAGCAGGCACAATCCTCTCACTCTTGGATTTTATGCTGTCATACCCAAATGCACGGACATAACCATGAAAGTGGATGATGCTTTAGATCCAAGCCCCTTTATAATGCTACACCAGAACAGCAGTGATGATGAGAGTTTTCAAACTTCGATGACTGATGATACAGCCGTTGCACGCCGATGTTATGAAATTCTCATTGGAGAGCACTGCTCACAAATAACACATCTTGACGGCTTGGCGTTTGACATTCAAAAAAAACTGCGCCAGGATCGAACATGGCGGCAAATGACGAGCCTGGGTCTCCTATTCGAGACCAAGTCTAGATCAAGCAAGAACATTGAGCTTCAAAGTTGAAATCGTTACAACAGCCAACCACAATTAGTGCCTACAACTATTCCAGGACTCCCAATCTTAGGTTATTTGCTCAGGGGTTTTAGGATGATGCTCTGTTGTTTAATTTCCCATCTTGCTTCAGGGTCAAGATGTTTTCGGGGTCCGAATGACCTCCTACGTAGATCTTGGATGGTGCTTGGTGGTTCAGAATTTCGTAAGTTTATATATCAACTCCACAAGTTTTTTAGATAATATGATAGGAAACCGGACGTTGATAGTGCAGTGCCTTGAAAGAAGAAACTGGGAATTCGAGAATTGACGAAATCATATTGCGTGTGTCCTCCTGTATAATAAACAGGTTAGAAGTCCCAAAGGTTGAGACAGGCTACGAAAATAGGTATACCCAGCGCCGACTAGTCTTTCATGATACGAGAACATTTATTGAGTTTTCGGTTTGTTGTATTTGCGTCGCCGCGTTAGGTCAGCAACAAATGGATAGTCGTCTTAGAAGCTATCTAAATGCAGCGAATAAACAGCTATATGCCTTATGTATACATTTGTCATGCCTGGTCTCTGAAGGGCCTAGTCAGGATGGCATATCCCTCAACGTGATGAGTCTATTCGAACTGTGTTAGCATTACTAGTTTCGCAGGGTACTGCAAAGGGATAGTCAATACCTGCGGGAAAAAATCAAAACCTCCAATTTTATCAATTATGTAGTCTTTTCCGAGTTCCTGCTTCATAAACCAACCAATATCGCGCGCCATTGTGTGGACGTTACAACTAATATACAATATCCTTTGGGGGCCAAGCACCAACAGCTGGCTAAGAAACAATTCATCACAACCTTTTCGTGGAGGATCGATAACTACACTAGTCAACTTAGGGGGGAAATTAGCATCGGCGAATATTGACTCGGCGTTTCCGGTGATGAAACGAGCGTTGTTAATGCCATTCGCCGTTGCGTTCTCTCTTGCCGATTCGATCGACTGTTGAGAGATATCGACTCCAAGAATACTCGTAAATTTGTGTCCACAGCATATGCTAAAAAGGCCAGACCCGCAGTATGCATCGATAAGATAGGCATCTGTAGGCCGCTTTTCCGAGGTAGGCTCCCTAGGAATCTCCAGTTGTTCCTCAACAAATCTAGTGAACTAAAATATAATCGTCAAATTGCCATTCTATGGAATTATAGGTTACACATATGGTAAAGACCTCCGCCTACCTGTTAGTAGGTCAGGCTTGTGTCCAATATGTAATGAAATAGCCAGGTTAAATGTATATGGGATCTAATTGATAGGAATTTACCACTTACGTCTTTAAGTATTGAATTGTTGTTTTGGAAAAATGCGCCAGCCGGGGAGGAAAACTTGAGCGTCCCAACAAACTCGGTAACAAACGCTTTTGAGTCCGTGACACATGTTTTGACATCCTGGTAAGATAGTTTGTCATCAGTCTCTTCTGATGAAAAGACTCGTTCAGTGTGTTCTCGTAAAAGTAACGTTGCTCCACGCTTGTATGTGTGCAAATTTTGCCGAACATATTTCCTTTGCGAGCTAAAACCGTCCCTGACTGCGGGTGTGCCAATAGGGCAATCTTCGATATCTAGAACAGCGTGTCTTCCCTTCATCTGAAAACCAATATTTGGTATCAAGGCGTCTTTTTTGAAACCACCCTTTCGAGGCCCATCAAAATGGGGTGTTAGTTTGGTCCTATATCCTTGCGAAAGCGGCGAAGGCATAATGCCACCAACAGGCGGGATTACAGATGTCTCGAGGTCAGAAAAATTCTTCATCGCTTTCTGAATTACCGTCTGTTTGTGGCCAAGCTGGTAATCATCCGAGAGCATTTGAAACTGACAACCAGAACATTGACCAAAATATTTGCAGAATACTAGATCGTCACGGCGGTGCTCTGAGGGGTCCTTGACTTCGAGGAGGTCTGTCGTTGAATAATATGGAAAGTTCTTCACAACTTTAGCAAGTACTTTGTCCCCAGGAACTGAAAATGGCACGACGTAAACTCTTGTACCATCTTCGGAGATGGCAAGCCCATCGCCAGTAGATGCAAGCATTACAATAGACACCTCAACATGGGAAAATATTTGAGGAAGTGATGGTTGACTTGAGGATGGTTTAGGGTCGCCTGAGCCTGGGTTTTGGAGAAGCCACTGAACATCTTCGTGCAAAATCGCCTCAATACTGCCGTCAAATCGCTGTGTAGAACCCTTTTGTCCAGTCTTGCTTGTCCTTTTCCTCTTCGATCGCCTGCCTCCAGGCAATGAGATCGTTGTATCTTGTTCTTCGTTTGGTCGTTTGGCACCCAACATGGATTGAATAGTTAGCCGTCTGGTGGGTTGGCGTGAAAACCTGTTGAGACTTAGCAAGTGGTGACAGTGATGAGCGGCAGAAAAAGAAGGGCAAAGTCGTCCCAGAAACGCTATTATTCTGGGTTTCATTAACCAATTTTCTCGTGATTGATTCTTTCTTATATGCGAAGAGCTAGTTTTAGTTTCGTCTAGACAAATTAGTATTATTAGGTACCTAAGTGACCAACAAAAAATAAGAGTGAAAGTGAAAGAAACGAAAAAGAAAAAGAAAAACCAGCGATCAATTAGTCAGCCGTTTCCAGGAACCTTTCGTTTCGCGACAACACGATTGGATCCTTGACAAACATCACAAACAAAATCTGGCATTGCCACCATCGTTCTTCTCTCCCATCTATCTCATCGATCTCATCGTATTGCCTTCAGTGTCGCAACAAAAATGAACAACCAAACCTATTACGAATTATATCGGCGATCCAGGTCAGTAGTTTTATCCTATATATGTGCCAGGACTATCGGTATTGGTTGATGCATAAGACTGAAGGTTTGATTCATGAACCAGTATTGGAGTTGCTTTGACAGATGCGCTTGATGATCTTATATCCGACGGCCGTATCGCGCCCCAGCTCGCGATGAAAATTCTTTCGAATTTCGACCGTTCTATTACAGACATTCTAGCGCAGCAAGTCACAGCAAGACTTTCATTCAAGGTTTGAATCACCACTCATATGCCTGATTGCGGAGATATCTTCCAGTCTGGATCACTAAAATTATCCTGATTTAGGGGCATCTTGATACTTACAGATTCTGCGACGAAGTTTGGACATTCTTGATTAAGGATGTGACTTTTAAGCTCGAGAACTCCCATGTCATCCAGAGCGACCGCGTTAAAATTGTATCTTGTAACTCGAAAAAGCCCGGGGAAACATGAACGACGGGCATATGCTATTCCCTAGCTACTCTGTACGCGAGCTCACTGGGTATCTTTCTACTACCATCATTATCATATTCCCCCCCGGGGGGAGGGGGGGGGGGGGGGTTTAAACGAAAGTGGATCCTTAGATTTGCTGCGTCCGGCGTCCATTTCTCTGTAACAACGACGAACCATCGGTAGCTCCTTGGCTTTAGGGAGACACCGAACTGAATTTCCCATCAAAGTATCCATGATGGCACTGGCTCCTCGCAGTTTGTGAGATATCTTGACTCCCGCTTCCAGGTAGCCGATGTGCCAATTTAAATAAATATCAAGGGTAGATATTTGCCCGGTTGGTTATGTCATTACGTCTGGCTTAGTCTTAAACATTAGAAGCCAGCTTTATATCTATAAATATTCTGTTTGCTGCGTTGTGTCACTCTGCTCACATTAACTATTGGAGAGAAGAAAAATAGTAAGAAAGAAAGAAAGAAAGAAAGAAAAAAAATTAAAGTGATTGATGTGAATAATAGTTAGACCTGATAACTAAGAAATTTAGTTCGTTATAACTCTGTGTCAAATTCTGGGCGTCCACTTGCATCCAGTAGCCTGTGAAAGCGTTCATGTTAGCCGGTTTCAAACACTAGGGCGGTGTGGTCGCATATAGGTACTTACGAGTATTGTTTCGTCAGGATACACTCTCCACCCTGTTCCATATCAACATTATATAGATAAAAAAATCCATCAGACGTAACAACCATAATCTGAGGACTATTACTGCTAAGAGCTACGGCACTCTTGATGCCTGTCGGCAAACGCAATCGTGCGAAAGCAAAATCTCGCTGTGGTTCCCACATCTCGGTTACTGCTTGTGGCAAATATCCACCTACTGCACCAACAACCGACTTTCCAATAGATTGGGATGACCGCCTTATAATACTTGCGAAAGATGTGCTACGTCGCTTAGTTTCTGTATTAATGTCGAAAGAGGGGCCGGAAATATCAGGGTTAGAACTATTTGAGCCACCAGAACTGCCACTTCTCGGCCGCAATCCTGAAGTATGCATTTGCTGTATGGTCGCATCACTAGGTTGAGCAGAGGAGTTTGGGTCGAGAAGGCGAAAGATGTGAACAGTCTCCGTTGCAGATGAAACACATAACATCGTCGAGGCAAGGTTAAATGCCATACTATATATTTTCGAGGGATAGGTACCGCGACGAAATTGAAACATTTTTGTTCCAAGAGGGAGTGAGAAAACCCGTATTATGGTCCCTTGGTCCGACGCTGTAGCAAGATAGGTCCCATCGCTACTTAAGGCAAGTGCTGAGAGTGGTGACTTATGAGCTGATATCATGCCTATTGTTTTGAGCGTTGAAGCGTCATACACTACAACATCCCCCGAGCCTCCCACACCCGCTGATACAACTGCGGGGTTCGTATTAGCCGGAGGAGCAAACGGCGACGGCGAAGCGGGAACGGGTCGTGGGTAGACGAGGTAGCACTTTTCGGAGGAAGGCGACAAAGCACATATGGCTACAGAGTGAGATAACGTGGTGGAATTGATTTAGCAATCGAATAATAGGTGAGTACGGGGGTTCCCACCATTTGGATTTGGAGAAGTCTCAATAGTTGTCAAAAGTTTCATGTTGCTGATATCGTAGAGATATATCTGATCTTCAAGCACTACTATTAGGCGTTTTCGGTTCAGTTTGACCGCAAGGACGGCTGTAGGAAACGTAAGCTCGCAAATCGTGGACTCTCGCTATTGAACAGTAGGGCTCTTGTTAGCACAAGAAAGGAGGGATATTGAGACGGATACTAGGATTATCCTTATACCCTCGTGTTGGTTATCTGAAGCCTCCGTGGCGAAAGAATGACGGCGATGAGTGAGGTTGAAAAGAGCATTTCCACGATGGTAATATCACCGTCTTTCTTTTCATAACATTTCCCAAACGGGTCACAGTTATATATTCTATAACCATTCTGTGTCCCTACTGCTAGGCAGGAGAAGTCTTGGTTGAAAGTGACAAAATTCATATGATATTATTGGCGCGCAACGGCGTTGCTGTCAAAAATCAGATCAGCTAGTGGTGCCAAAATCTATCGATGCGGCTGAGCTGCGAAGGACGCGAGTGTATATATATGCCGTATCAGGGTTAACCAGGTGTCACAAATCGGCGATGCGATGCTACGGTATTGAGTTTAAGCATGGGATGAGATTGGGTGCGCCTTATTTGGTCGAGGATGGCCGATGACATTGCTGCAGGTTGGTCGGTTTCATGTTTCGGATGTACGTCAACCAAAAGCTGTTGCGGTTATATTATGTAAGCACCAAAAAAAAAAAAAAAGGTGTGGAGGCGCCGCACGCGCGTGTATGGCTTCCAAAAATTAACATCCCCTCAACACCAAAAAAAAAAAAAACTTAAGATTCAGACCAGTCACAAGACTGGATTCAACCCGACATTCAAGTACTTGGTATCTACCTAAGTACTTGCCTATAATATACATATACGCTATCTGGCTAAGTGCTCGGGTCTGTAGGGTGTCTTGCTGGTGCGATGCAATGGCTGTTCTAATGAATTCGTCAACAACGGCCGCTACCTGTGATGCTATTATTCAAACAGCAATCGCTGCTGTAAGTTCTTTATTACGCCCTCCCCTTGCCCTCTCTATTCCCATCATCTTCCTCCTCCTCCCCCGGCCTCCCCTCTATTTATTTAACGCTAGTTTCATCTGATTGTAAGCTAACCTGGTTGCTAACGCTACCGAATAAAGACCAACGATAGCAGCATTATTTCGAAAAGGTCTGTATACAGCTGTATACACGATTCACCAGCGTGTCTCATTAACCATTTGCTTATCGTCCGAAAATCTAGGAGTGTCGAGAAACTTTATGTCCCCAATCGAGCAGATCACTTCCTCCGCCATTTCGTGCCAAAGTTTCATAGGCGAAGTCCGTTGATCAACCGAGGGTATTGGTTACGGATGCAGTTGATTCGGCGAGCAGTGCAGCATTTTATTCAACCTAAATCGAGTTCAAAAAAATACGTACGTAATGTTGCCTTTTTTCCTCTTCGCTTATGTTAGAGAGTTATGGCATCAACCGGGCAAAGCGAAATTAGATTCTGCCATTCATCAATATCGCTACGAACACTGCAAAGTCTAGTTCTTCGCGCCCTCTCATTGGCATAAGTAGAAGACTTCAAGCTACCAAATATGCTGCAAGGCTGTGGAAATCCATCGACCTAATTTAAGTTTCATTCTAACATCGCTCCCAGATTATTAATCTCGGCTGCGGCTTGTAAGTTGGTAGTCCAACCTAGGAATATTTGCTTAGAACCGATTTTCTTAATTTCTATTTCATGCCTCTTACTCCTACCCGGAAATAGTGATACATTACCGTTTAATTATCTTACAGGTCACCCTGATGTCAAATTCATCGATGTGGACTATTCCGATTCGATCCGCCGGAAATGCGAGATCATTCGAAACACCCCAACACTTGTGCAACTTTTGATTGAACTATCACACGGCCCTATCAATGACACAATTATACTTTCTTCAAGAAACTATATAGCCGCCGGAATTGACTTGCGAGATATAAAAAAACTAGATATATTTGTTCGGTCCCAATGCCAGGAGAATGATAGCATCCTATTTTTATCTGAAGTTGCAATAACATACATGCCTGTAAGGGATGCTGATTGCCTTATCCAGTGGGCTGGTGGATTTCCAAACAGTATGCCCAATGCAAAGAGAACGTATAAATTTGTAGCATGAATTAATAACAGTTTGTTAGGCAGTTTTGGGCTGATTGAACAGATATTACCCGCTGGTGCTCACCATCCATTCGCGAGTACGATGCTAGCCCATTTCAAAAAAATCAACTCTCCTCTTCAAAATATCGGGGACTATCCCACTCTTTCTTCACAGGTTGAGAGATTTCGGTTAGCTAAATGGAAATCAGTCCAAGCATGTGATTTTTATGGTGCTTGGTGCAATCTCATCTCCGACCAAGAAAAAAACCTGGTAGAATCTGTAGAGGCTTTCGATGAGCATGAGGATTTTGTTTTATTTGCACAACATTACTTCTTTCTCTGTGCGAGTACAGGCGCTTCAGAATTTAATCCGATTCTGACACCCCAGTGGGTCAATGGCGATCGATTTAGTGTCACAGACACCCCCAGCTCGTGTTCCACGGCTGCTGATAGCCTTTTCACAGAAATCGATGCGACTTTGACATGCTGCGGAAATAATGTGTCCAAACTTACGATTGGACGAAAGAAATTTGGTGTCGCGGCTGATATTAGTCCAACAAGTATACTTTACCACGGTGGAATGGATAACAAATCACGATTGTCGTCGACTTATATTCTTAATCGAAGGGATATGGGAGCATCAAAACTCGATCTACCAGTAGTACCTCCAGCACGTGTTTTTCATACACTTACCAAGGTGGGAAACCAGAAGTTGTTGATGGTTGGTGGCCGTGGTAATCCAAATGCTGCTCTTTCCGATTGCTGGCTGTATCACAATTTGGAATGGAAACAAGTACACAATCTACCGTCTGGCAGATATAGGCACAGTGCCACCTCTCTTTACGTTGATGCTCAAGACCAAGTGCTGATATTTGGTGGAAGAGGCAATGGGGGAGTTACGTATAATACGTGGTTACTCTGGTCTGAAACCTACGGGTGGCGCGAAATCCCCCTATGCTCGACAGAGAACCCCCCGGCTAGATTTTCAGCTGGTATAACGTGGTTTCCTCTAAGCTGTGGCGGCCTTGTAACTGGAGGATTCAACTGTAAGGGAAACACTATCTCGGATATTTGGTCATGGTCGTTTGATCACGGTAGGTTGAGGTTCTGCCAATGGAATCTCCCGAGCTCTTCCCATGCGCTTCTCAACCGAGCAGGCGCACAGCTAGTAGCAATCAATAACTCAGACGCCATACTATTTGGTGGGGTTACTGGGCGCAGGTGTCCACCATATGATAATTCCACGAACTTTGTGCTTATCAACGGACTCAAAAAAACGACTTGTCTCCTAGAAATTGGGTTCGAAGGTAGCAGTAAAGAGTGTGGTTGGCCAATTCTAGTAGGCTGTAGCGGTGTATGGCGCAATGGAGATCTTGAGATCTTAGGGGGAGGGATAATGGTTTTTAGGTGTGTCGTCTTCTATCTTCTCCCAACCAAATATTATATTTCTTTACTTTAACCTCCTTCTCAACAGTATGGGAAGCTTTTGGAACAAAGGCATTGCAGTATTGCGTCTGAAAACCCCGGTGAAAGAATCAAACTCGGTTAAACCAATACCAAGTGGCTTTCCTGACCCTGGTTCGCGAGTGCTTACATCGCAAATGCGGGATACCGATGGCCTTGTCAAGCCAGAAGTGGTCGAAAGAATTAAGGTTGGATCCCTCCAGGTGGATATTGGCAGCACCATAACGCAGGGCATACCTATGATTTTCGAGGATCTTGCATTTGGCTCTTGTATCCATTGCTGGTCTCCAGAATACTTAAAAGCGGCGATTAGCCATTCTAAAGAGGTGCGCTTACTCATTTAAACAGTTTCGATCGATCTGCATTGACGAATGCTACTCGCAATAGGTTATTGTGCATAAGGTGAACGAGAAATGTGGACCTATCCCGGATGGACCTTCCGCTGTCCATCTAAATTTCAATAAAAAAAATTTTACGTATGACCGGATTACATTCTCGCAGTTTATTGACACCGCATTCTCCGGGAACCCAACTTCTCTCTGCTACCTAAGATCAGTCTCTCATAAACCCACAAAGTTTGCGTCCCTCATCGAGCGAGACTTTCCTGAAATTGCTTCCGATTTTCAAATTCCCCCAGAACTAGTCTTTATCAAGGAAACTCTGCATTCTTCGCCATTAAGGATATCAAGTGCGAGTATTGGAGTCTGGCTGCGTGGGTTTCCATTTGGACTTTTGTGTAAAATCGCTATCTGATAATGCTGTTTTAATCTAGACTACGATGTTTGTGCAAACTTCTTGTTCCATATAAGGGGGAAAAAAAAGATACTGTAAGTTAATTTTATTGGCAAGTCCTTTGATTTTACGTTCCAGCTAGTCAACTTACCCTACGCCTTCATAGTATGTTTCCACCGACAGACATTCATTTATTACAATTCCCGCCGGGGAAAACAACCAGTTCTATCAGCAATATTTTTGACAACATACCTCATGGCTCACACCCTAGAGAAGTTGTTATGCACCCTGGCGACACGCTCTATATCCCACCATTTTGGTTTGTCACCTTGCTTGTGTACCCTTCTTGTCGGAAGTGTTCGGCCTAACACATATATACCTTCCTTGCATCCAATACGTTTTAGGCTACATGCAGTACTTCCGCTTGAACCATGTATCGCTGTCAATACCTTCTTCCACATGTTCGATCATGGATTGCAGTCGCCGGGGAAAGATTTATACGGGAATAAAGATCTTGCTTGCTACCAGAATGGTAGAGACCAAATAGTGGATATTATACGCGGGTTTGAAGGTCTAGACAGTAATATTCGACGATTCTACATAACGAGGCTAGGACAAGAGCTCCTCGAGACTGGAAGAGATTTTTAAATATAAACCACTATCGTCCTACTATCTAACAACTAGAGTCAACAAACTCTCTTACAAGCTTTTAAGTAAAAACCTCTTTGTCTTGGCTCTGTATGTAAGTGTAAGGTGTTGAGTATCGTTACGTTGCGCATCAACCTTGATTTTCAAATTTTCATCGGGTTTTCAAGACTAGTAACTGCGGCCAAAAAGACAATATTCCTACCAGAGATCCGAACATTAGCATCCCAACTAAAGTAAATATCACAAGGAAGTACTACCTTGGCATCCGCACCACAGCCAAGACACTTCTGGCCTGGTGCAAGCTGTGGTTGATCGAATGGCCGGCACAAGCTTTTAGCACCCATGCTTGGTGCTTTTGCATCCTCAGCCTCATCTGAATCTGCCCTTTTGCTTCGCTCCTTGATATCGTCCTCACAAGATTCCTGGAGACAAAAAGGCATTAATATCACTTTCTTGTTGTTCAATGCAGGTACAAGTTCGCTCCACTCTGTAATGGTCTGGATGTTAGTATCAAAAGAATGTTTTGCTTTTTTGTAAAGATCTGCTTGGATGGTGTCCAGAAGTTCAGTGATCGAGTTGACAAGATTGTCAAGTGGTATTGAGGCCTTTGCGCCAGTATCTCGCCTAACACCAAGCACTTGCTTCTTCTTTGCATCCTGGGGTCCATATTCGAGGCGCAGAGGGACACCTTTAAGTTCCCAGTCATTGAATTTATAGCCCGGGGAGTAACTATCTCGGAGATCTGCCTTGACCCTTATTCCAGCTTCGGTTAATTCCGCCGTAATTTTAGTGATGTCATGGTACAGATTTTCCCGAGACGAGTCTGTGGTTTTTGTTGTGATACCGCAAGGAACTATTACGACTTGATATCCTGCGACCCGAGGGGGCAAAACAAGACCTTTCTTGTCACCGTGAATCATCACCATGACACCAATTACTCTTGTAGAAAGCCCCCAAGAGTTTTGCCAAACAAAGAGCCTTTCCTTTTCTTCTCCCTCCTTGGTAGAGGGATCTTCAACAGTGATACCAAACATCTTGCTGAAATTTTGGCCCAGACAATGCGATGTTGCACCCTGAATGCCACGCCCTGTGGTTGGAATATAACCTTCACATGTTGTCGTGAAAAGACCGCCAGCAAATCTCTCTTTGTCGGTTTTCTTGCCCTTAACAACGGGGACAGCAAGGAGCTCCTCGTAAACTCCGGCATAAAAATCCAGAATTTGTAACACCTCACTATTCGCGCTCTCAAAAGTTAGGTGAGCGGTATGTCCTTCCTGCCATAGAAACTCTCTAGTTCGTAGAAACGGCTGAGGGTGTTTGAACTCCCATCGGACAACCGAATTCCATTGGTTGAGACGAAGAGGTAAATCTCTGTGAGACCGTATCCACTTAGCATAGTAAGGATACATCACAGTTTCTGATGTGGGACGAATAGCAATGGGTTCAGCAAGATCCTGTTTCCCTCTTTATCTCCAAGCATTAGTTTATATGTTTTCTGACGGGCAATAAGAATCTAGATTCTGGTACCAACTCACGCTTTTGTGACCCAAGCTACCTCTGGCGCGAACCCCTCTATGTGATCTTTCTCCCTTTCCAAAACTTTAGAAGACACAAACATTGGGAAATAGCAGTTTTCAACACCAATCGCTTTGATCTTCGCGTCAAACCATTCTGCATAAGAACACGTTTAGTAAACTCTTGCTTGATAAACGTAAATGATAAAAGCGAGTACACAATAAGCTCTGGTTTACAACTCACTTTGTATCTGTTCCCATATTGTATAAGACCATGGCTGGCAAGCAGTTAACACTGGTTTTCTGATCGCTAATATGATAACCTATCGACTTACTTTGAGGATGTAACATCCCGAAACATCGTAGTAATCTAGCATATCCCCCTTAGTGAGAACTTGCTGGTACCAACCGGAGAAGTCGATATCCTTGTCCACAGTAATTCCAATCAATGCTGCGCCCTCAATTTTCTCGCTTTGTTTTGGCGGAGCGGTTGCTTTCTTTGCCTCTGATTTTCCGATAGCCGTGGAACTAGGAGAGAACATGCGTCTATTGACCTTCTAGCAAAGAGTAGACGGGGGCCGTTTACCTTGAAGAATATATAGCTGAAGCAAAATCAACTTCTACGATTTCAACCTCAGTTTTCAGAAGATATTCCTGAAGAGCCTTTTGAGATAGGAAAATAGTTTGAGCTGAGTCGTTTGGGTGGATCCCTAAAAGACTTTTATAGTCTAAAAGAGCTTTGTCTAAGACTACTTTGACCATGGATGAGTTTTCACTAGTTATAGAAAAAGGAGATACTGCATCAAATCAGCTCAGGAATTTGGAATATATATTCGGTAGAGATTGGGTCCATTTTGAGGCTGACAAACCATCTGTTGTTGAGACCGCTAGAGCATCTGCAAGGGCATCTTTGCTCGCCAGTCTTGCTTCTTTGAAATTTGTAGCTTTACAAACTGCCGCGGATGGTGTTTGAGAATCCTCTAGTGCAAGCAATACGATAAGGGGGGCAGTTTCTGATTTTGGAGTTTCTGGTAGATGGATATTGGTGTTAGAGATTATACGGTTATTGGGATTCATTTGCTATAGCATAGAGTTTACTGACTAGGCTTGAAAACCATTGTCTTCACCAACTTAAATTCGAAATCCGGTTTTTGGTCTGCGTTCTCTAATTGCTGGTGCCATTCTGCTAAGTTTGTACAAGGCCCATGTGAGATCCTGGCATTTTCGATAGAGAGGGCCTTTAGCGCTAACTCCACGCCGGAAGCCATTTGAAAAAGTAGTAAGCTATGCTTTTGGTAGGTCTAGTTGAGAATCAATAATAGTGACAATGCCGAGAGTTGATTGATGTAGTTGGATGTGGGGTTGTTTTGAGGGGTATTGAGTTATCGACCTTCTAGGTTTTTTTTTGTTTTTTTTGTGTTTTTTTCCTAATAAAAAAAAGTTCAACTAGGTGAGTGAGTACGTGCTACCAGCAAGAGTGGTGACAAAGCACACCTAACCTTTCGATCTTCTTGACCTTCATCACAACATCAACCTGAAGGGCCACATTAAACTCGCGCTATACATATTCTAATCGTTGCATAGCTTATAAAGTTCTCACATTAAATCCGACCACATGACGACAATCTTCCAGCAGCCGAGAAACGCAGGAACACTATGTAGGTATACTTCTATCATGAATAGCATATTGTAGCTCACGGATTCTAACCCCAATATCTCCTTTAATATCTAGTCCTTGGTGGGAGTAAAGTTAGCGGTTCGGATATCCGAGACCAGTGCGGTAATATTGAGCATCCCGACCATGCTATTGGCTTTTTAGACTCATACTAATATTTGTGTCTGTCTCAGTTCTTGCTACTCAAGCCATTGCAAATGTCGTCAAAAGCTCATTCGGCCCTTCTGGCCTTGACAAAATGATGGTGGACGATATTGGAGTATGGATGATCTCAAACAGAACTCAATCTGCACTGCCTCTAAGAGACAGACTAACAAGCATCCGATTATCTAGGACGTTACAGTTACCAATGATGGGGCTACAATATTAAGCTTGCTTGATGTCGAGCACCCGGCCGGAAAAATACTCGTTGAGTTAGCACAACAACAGGACAAGGAGGTAGAAATTTCTCCGTTGCACTTCTTTTAGGGTGCTGATCTGCATGAAGACCTAAATTATACTCTATTCCTCCTATAAAATGTGTTACTAATCAAGAAAGTCATCATAGGTTGGAGACGGGACCACTTCTGTGGTTATCATTGCCTCTGAGCTGCTTCGTCGTGCGAACGAACTCGTTAAAA
Organism: Dactylellina sp. 'tibetensis'; assembly: GCA_036971435.1. Classification (NCBI taxonomy): domain Eukaryota; kingdom Fungi; phylum Ascomycota; class Orbiliomycetes; order Orbiliales; family Orbiliaceae; genus Dactylellina; species Dactylellina sp. 'tibetensis'. The sequence goes on along the minus strand of JAKDFA010000017.1, from coordinate 846,234 downwards.
ACCGGATACACCCTACTACAATCATCAGCGGGTATCGTCTTGCATTGCGCGAAGCCGTGAAATATATTTCCGAAGTGATGTCAACTAAGGTAGACAGCCTAGGAAGAGAGTCCCTGGTTAATATCGCGAAAACTTCGATGTCCTCTAAAATCATCGGATCAGACTCTAGTTTTTTTGCGGATATGGTAGTTGATGCTATGCTCTCCGTAAGATCGGTTAACCAAAAACAGGAGGCAAGATACCCTGTAAAGGCGGTCAATATTCTGAAAGCACACGGCAAAAGTGCTCTGGAGAGTATTCTGGTGAGCGGATACGCGCTCAACTGCACCGTAGCTTCCCAAGCGATGGAAAAAAGGATAACGAACGCCAAGATTGCATGCCTTGATATGAATTTACAAAAGACTAGAATGGCCCTGGGCGTTCACATTACAATTGACGACCCAGAGCAGCTGGAGGCGATACGCCAACGTGAAGCTGGAATTGTCTTGGAAAAGATCAAAAAAATACTGGATGCTGGAGCAAACGTTATTCTAACAACAAAGGGCATAGACGATCTTTGCCTTAAAACCTTTGTGGAAGCTAAGGCGATAGCAGTTCGAAGGTGCAAGAAAGAAGACCTCCGAAGGATCGCAAAAGCTACAGGAGCCACTCTTGTTTCAAGTCTCTCAAATTTAGATGGAGATGAGGTTTTTGAAGCTGCAAGCCTCGGGTATGCTGAGGAAGTAGTGCAAGAACGGATTTCAGATGACGAGTGCATTCTCATTAAAGGTACTAAGGCTTTTAGCTCTGCCTCTATCATACTCCGTGGCCCTAATGACTATCAATTGGATGAAATGGAACGTTCGGTACACGATTCGCTCTGCGCTGTTAAGAGAACCCTAGAAAGCGGATCTGTTGTACCTGGAGGTGGAGCTGTGGAAACAGCTCTAAGTATTTATCTCGAAAATTTCGCAACAACTGTGGTAAGCTGACCTCACACCCCGCATTTACAGTCCTCTTTTACTTCGACCTAATTAAAAGCATGAAAGGGTTCGAGGGAACAACTCGCTATTGCAGAGTTTGCATCATCTCTGTTGATCATACCTAAGACACTCGCTGTCAACGCTGCAAAAGACTCTTCCGATCTAGTTGCGAAACTGAGACACCGCCATGCTGCTAGCCAGTCGGCTGCAGAGACCGAATCGAAGATAAAATCTTACAAAAATTATGGCTTAGACTTGACAAACGGCAGGTTGGTCGATGAGATAAAAGTTGGAGTCTTGGAGCCAAGTATGAGCAAAGTTAAGCAATTAAAATCTGCTGTCGAGGCTTGTATAGCGATAATGCGCATTGATACGATGATAAAACTGGATCCGGAACAGAGGCAGGGCGCAGATGAGCATGACCATTAAATAGACTGCATGTATCGTACAAACAATGATAAGGAGGCTAAACTCCGTTAAGGGTCACGAACCCTGCTAAGGATTAAATCGGAGTAAGTAGAGCAATAAAGGGAAAATAAAGAAACAAAAGCTATTATTCTGCTAGCCTTGGGTTTGGGAGAACGCTGTGACAACGCTGTATGATATTATCCCTAATCACAGTTGCCGATGTCCAAAATTTTCTAGTAATCTTACCACAGTCAATATTCTTACGGTGTCCCGTACCGTTCTTTACTCGGAAGCTTCTGCCTAGGTCGAGTATGCAAGCCGCTATTTTTTGAACTCATTTGCTTTCCCAGCCACTAACAATCCAACGATCAGCCCGAAGAGTCCTAGAACACCACCGAAGATCTCGACTACAAGTATTTTCACGAATCTGGTATAAATATTAGTATATTTCTAAACGAGACGTAAGGGTATGTGAGAAAAGGACTGGGAGGTCCTACAATGTAGGGTCAGCAGCATCGGCTAGGGCTGCTGTGCTCCCCGTGATACCAACGGCGACACCGCATATTAAATTGCAGCACCCGACGGTAATACCTCCCCAAAATAAAGCGTAGCCAGTGTAGAAATTCTGTGGTGTATAGAGATCTTCTATAGGCAAGGATGTAATTTTTGCACTAAAGATGATACCTGGTCGTATTCGATCATGTCAGGGCAAAACTTCACTATTGGGGTTTAGACAAAGACATACTCATGATGACACCATAAATCGCAACAACTTCGCAGAAGATAATGGATATCAAGTTCTTAGTCCGAATCCTCGGGGTTCTTACGCCCCCCCCAAGAATGCTTGAGCCTGTTATGAATATTCCCCTAGAAGTCGGTTTAGATGAGAATTAAATTGCCGCCTGAAGCAAGTAGTGATTTCCATGCACGAACCAAGCTGCGCCAACCGTGCTAAGCCCTATACACAAACCAATACCTGCTGACGCCCAGCTGTATGGTGAAGTCTCTTCTAGGAATTTCCCGACCTTTTCCCGATAGTTCGTGCTGATTAGTTTAGTATGGTTGGATTGAGTTCCGAGAGAGACCGACATTAAAATATTCCCCATCTCCAGTAAACAAAATGTCTATATCGGAAAGAAACATAATTAGCCCCTACAAACTAGGCCTGGGGTTGTTCTGAATCCTCCGCCTTCTTCCACCAATACAACTACTTGCAACTTACATGAACCGACGATCGCTGCGGCTAACGCTGTGTATCCATAACTGTAGCTGGGTATCATTGCGCTTTAGAAAGATTCGGCAGAAAATACAGTTTGGTGAATATAGCAAGGTAGGGCCCAAGTCCGTATTCGAGTTTGTTGATGTTTTCCTGGTTGTCTAAAGGGTCTGGAGGTTTCGATCAGATGGTGGTTGGTTTGATTCGCGATTAAGACGGGTGTTTGATTGAATGACGCGCACAATCCGAGCCAAGCAATTTATCCTAGCCAAGCTTGACCGCCATCTCAAGTGCGCGAAGAGGCGGTACAATCCATATGCTTGACCTTATCGGCCGCTCTTGCCTGATTACCGGCGGCTCAAGAGGAATCGGGCTCGCCATCGCCAGTCGGTTTGCTCATGCTGGAGCTACATGCACCCTTGTCGCAAGAAACGAGTCGGCTCTTTGCAATGCCCTCTCAATGCTTCCTCAATCGAACCAGCAGAACCATAACATTCTTGTCGGCGATGTTAGCGATCGAGACTTCTGGAGGCGTACTGTAGCATCTACAGTGAGTATGACCTCTGGATTCATCTGCTTAGAGACTCGATAAAGACTAATATCATAATTTCTGCCAACAGCCGGATATCCATATCCTGGTGAACTCCGCTGGTGGGCAAGCCTTCCCTTGCCAGTCACAGAATCCATGGGTTTCTTCATCCCCGCGCTCACGTATAGACCTCCTGTCTAACATTGACAGTGGATTTATATAGGTCAAGCCCAGAATTCACTTTTGTTGCACATGGCGCCTGAAAGTATCGATCAACTTATCAAGGTAAACCTGCTAGGAACAATATATGGTACAAAGTTCTATATCAAAGAAATGACACGAGCTAAAGAAGGTAAGCTATACATTCCTTCTCTTACCCAATAATTTTGCAGCATATACGTGCAGCATATACGTATCTAATGGATACCCTTACATTCATACACAATGGTTTAGGTTGCATAATCAACATTTCATCAGCACTAGCTACTACTGGGGGGGCAGGGTCTGCTGTGTACGCAGCTAGCAAAGCCGGATTACATGGTTCGCACCCGTCTCAGCGGCATCTCGGCCGCTGAAAGTGACAAAAAAACTAAAACATACCAATCTGAACTTCTCTTACAGGATTTACCAAATCAATGGTGGCTGAAGTTTCGCGGTTCAACATCCGGATCAATAACATCCTTCCGGGATACATAGAGACTGAGATGACAGCTGGTATTCCATCACTTCTTCTCCTTCTTCTTCTCCTTGGTGATAAGAAAACTTGGCAGTGTACTAACAACGACTTTATTGTGGTGTCAAGCCATGGATCCAACTGCAAGAGCAAAAGCACTCTCCGCGACTCCGTTAGGAAGATTCGGAACCGCCCGCGAAGTTGCAATTGCGGCCCACTATCTCGCTACGAACACATTCATAACTGGTACTAGTCTAGTTATTGATGGGGGTTATAGCAGCCGCTGACTTAACAATCTATTCATGTTTTATTTCTATTTATCTCTTTGCTTTTGAACGACACTTTCGGTATAACTATAGTAAAGTTTCCTTACATAAAACCAAATCTCCACAGGCATTAAGGCGAATGGGCAACATGTCTGCTAATTCATGCTGAACACGAAAAATAGGAGGATTCGGAAACGCGCATAGTCAGGGCATACTCTAGTCTATCTCAATATAACCGTCATCGATGACTATGATTTCATCTGTTGGTTTCATTTTTTTGTTAGACTCATTCTCTAACACCTCCAATTCGAGCGCATCATCTGCTTTACGTTTCCTAGATTGCTCACTCTCTTTGTTCCCTCCGAGATCTGTACCGGTTAAAACCAATGAGTCTAGTGATGGCGGCTGGGTTTGTCTTAAGGGAATGTCGATTCTTCCTGGCGTAACAAATGGTTTGTCGGATGCATCCTGAGTTCTAATAAGCTGTTAGATATACTAATGACAAATAATACATATTTTGACTTCCAACAACGTACTTTTCCTTGAGTTGAATGATAAGGTTGATTCTGCGAATTTCGCCCCCGTCTGATTCATCAATGACAGTTAAAAGGCTACCGTCTTTGATGCCTAATTGGCTTAAGGATTTCTCAAGATTATCATCGTAATCTTCATCGTATATCAGTTTCTCGTGTATCAAACTTATATATGGTTCATATTGGAATACGCCTCGTAAAACCGTATTAACCAGGTCTCCAAGTTTGGTTTTATCTACGTCGCATTCAAAATCCACACGGGCAACACCACAGATTTGACAAGAAGGATTTGGAGGGCGTGATGGTTCCGTTGTTAGGCCTCTATCTGCTGACATTGATAAGAAGACCATCTTGGAGTCATTTATTTGCTTTCTTAGAACTTTGACTGCCTGCATGACGCATACGCCCGCTGTGATGGCATTTGTTGTTGCGATAGCTGGAATAATGTTTCCGGCCATCTCTGTAAACAGATCAGTTCCCGTTCTTTATGTGTATCGCATAAGAGGGTGGCTTGTATTTACGCTTGATATCAAACTTGGACTGTCCACCAATACCAAATATAATAGACCGAATGTTGGCGCTTGCAGCGACGAAGTCTAAGGCATCATCATCGTCTTTATCGAAGGAGAGTAGGGTGTTTTCTGTTTTCTTAGGATCAAGAATTCGCTTACTGAGACGACTTAGACTATCCGAGAATACCAGGAAGTTCTCCACCAAAGTCCAAACTTTTTGGTCACTTCGAGGAATATTGGAAGCAATCATATCTGACTCGGAGGCGAGAGATGTATATGATAATGGGTTGGGTGGCATACGGGTTTTCCACATGTCTTTCATCTCCGCAAGTCTTTTAATATCTCTGTTGAAGACCTTTTCGAAAACATTTAAGGCGAACGCGGGCTGCCCAAGAGTTTCTCTAATTTCCTTTAACTCTGCTGCTTCCCTTCTTAGATTTTGAATTTCTTGTTCTAGATAATAGTTAGTAGATAACTAGTATGGAGGATATTTCCGCAAACCAATACCGTTCTCAGTGTCTTCACTATGGTCAAAATCTGGGGAATCATCCTCGGAAGCACCGAACAGTTCACTAGCATCTATTAGCGTTAGCATGACAGTCTAACTGGGAGTGTGATACTAACTTAAATAAATAGCTTTTTGCCCACACAATACAATGTATTGGCTGACTAGGCGTCGAGCGGATCGTGCAAACAGGAAATGTTTTGGGAACTGGCTTAGTCGTGCAATCATAGCATTCTGTTAGGCCCTTTACGTGAGGCGAGTTAGTGTGCTGCTGGTATATATAAAACCGGTGATTAGTTACCCTTGCAATAACCTGAACCTGACCATTGAACCCAGTGGTCCCACTTTCGATTAGAGGGACATCTGCCGCCAAACACATCTTGTTGACATGTCGTCTTGCATCCAAGTTGTCTAACGCATTGAAAACGATGGAAAAGGCTTTGAACCAATCTAAATTGAATGCTTCCTCTTTAATATTCGCATGGTACGCAGAAATATTGACAGCGGGGTTGAATTTGGATGCCGTTTCCTTCGCAACCTAAATGATTGTAGATGGTGATTTTTCAGTCTTGCTCTATATGGGTCCTAACCAAATATCTTCCAAGAGCGCGACCTACGATAGCTTTGGACTTCTTGATGTGTTGCTTTCCAAAGAGGAATTGTCGGTTGAGATTGCTCAAGTCAATAGTATCGAGATCCACAATATGGATCTCGCCAAAGCCTATCAGAACTAGATTCTTAAGCAACTCGCATCCAATGCCTCCGGCCCCAACCATTAAGACCTTTGACTAAAAATGGCGAAGAGTGTTAGTCTGGTATCCCAAAGCTAATTCACATTTCGAAATCAATAGATTTGAATTTCCTGCACCAGAAACTTGCCTCTTTGATGTGGCGATAAAGCGGCCCTAAGGATCTTGAGACTGAGCTATCGCGACCAAGATTTAACTTCGCCATGGTCACTAGCTGTCTTTATTGTTGATATTGGTAAATGTAGTGGGTGGCCTATCTTTGGATTAATTTGACAGTACCTGAGTGGGCAGATCGGAGGAAGGGGGACGAGGTATCTTCTGTAGCATGGGAGGTCAGCCCGGATAATAGCATTGAAATGGAAGTACATACCAATTTTCTAGTTGTACATTTAAGAGGTTGAATAGTTAACGTTTGTGTTTACGATGAAGCGCTGTTACATGTAGCTAACTGGGTTACCCATTCGTCAGCGTCGCGCATTTTTTTGTTGGACTTTCAAGCTTAGGTCCTTCCTTCCCACAATCAAGATCGCAACCACAGCCACAATCACACCGACAGCAAACTCGTCCTTGTTTAGAGGAGGAGAAGAGGAGGCGACATACCTAAATATCTTAGTTTAACTAGCGGGTATGGCTGTAAAAGCAGGTTACAAATGGGCGGTTGAAACTGTGCGGAATCCCCTGTATGCTGTATATGCCACTTACGCGCTCCTTTGTTTCGATGGTCTCCTGAGTTACGCAATTCTCAAATTCGTGGCATGTATGTCCTTAAGCCGCTGGGATTTTCATCTTACTTTACTGCAAGCTAACTCATGATTTAAGACACGGAAATAGACTGGGAGGCATACATGGAACAAGTTGGCCAATACCGGGCTGGGGAACGGGACTATAGAAAGATAGGAGGCGGCACTGGTCCTCTGGTGTACCCGGCAGGACATGTCTACATATACAATTGGCTCTATAGCTTGACACAAGCTGGGGTTGATAGAGACCGAGTTCAGGCAGTCTTTTGGTTGACTTACCTGGCAACATTATGGGTGGTTATATCCTGTTATCGAAGAGCGGGATCACCACCCTGGATACTCGGTCTGCTAGTACTCTCCAAGAGGCTGCACAGTATATATCTACTGAGGTTCTTTAACGATTGCTTCAGTACTCTATTGATGTTCATCTCTATCTTCCTCGTACAGAGACAACAGTATACGCTTTCGGCAGTGTTCTATTCCTTATCAGTGTCGGTGAAAATGTCGTCGCTTCTCTATCTGCCAGCGCTTGGCCTTATATTCCTTTTGAGCACGGGCAGCACCGGGAAAGCACTCCGGCTAGCTTCTTTTATACTTCAGATACAGGTGGTCCTCGCATTACCGTTCGTGGTTTCCGATAATGGTAGCTTGGTGGGCTATATTGGCCGAGCTTTCGAATTCAGCCGTGCCTTTTTGTGGAAGTGGACTGTTAACTGGCGATTCGTCGGGGAAGATGTGTTTACTTCGGTTATTTTCAAATATACTCTTCTCGTACTTCATATTGCTTTGCTCTTATTTTTTCTCAGCACCCGTTGGTTACGACCCGCGCAGCGTGGCGTGATCGAGTTTATTAAGTCTCCGCTTCTGCGCCAGCTGACTAACCAGGAAAGGATGGGGATAACTCGCAGGACGGATAGCGTATACATGCTTACAACATTGCTTACCTGCAATATGGTCGGTATATTGTGCGCGAGATCATTACATTATCAATTTTATTCCTGGATAGCATGGACCAGTCCTTTTTTGCTTTGGAGAAGCGGATGGGGGCCTCTATTCGTGCTGCCGGTGTGGGCTACGCAGGAGTACGCCTGGAATGTTTATCCCAGTGAGTTTATGAGGTCCCGTTTTGCAAGAAAGTGAGGGACGGCTGACATAGATCTAATGTATACACAGGTACCAGCGCAAGCTCTGGATTAGTAGTTGGTTGTATGATGGCACAGCTTGTCGGTGTCTGGTACGGGACGGGGCATGCGCAAGAGGAAGAACGAAAATACAAGTAACTGAACGCTGTGTATTCTGCAAATGAGATGTTTTTGTAATTGCCTGAAGTTTTCGATATAATTATTAAACAAAGCTTCATCGTTAGAAGAGAAGCTTGTGGAAGGAGAGGCCTGATGTTATTGCATTATTGCGTTGTTGCGTTGTTGCCTGCTTGTTTGCGTATCTGCGTTTCCAAGCCAACCGTCCATTCGCGCAAGCTGCACTTGGCTTCATGTTGAGGGTTGAGGAAACGGGTTCCTCTTTAGACAATATCTACAATCACTGGCCTCGATTACATTGTTATCCGAAAATACCATGCCTGTCTCTACGCGTCAATCCTCAGCTACCACAGCTGGTGCTGCTGCCCAGAGCCAGCAGACAAAACTCAACTTCAGCACAAAGAAAAACGTAATCGGAAAACCACTAAAACCTGTCACCCATGACATTCTTTTCAGATCATCAACCCCTCCTTCTAAGGTTAACGTATCTGGTGACAAGGGAGTAATTGAAGAGGAGCTAGAGGATGACGAGCATGTTAAAGAAAAGCAGGAGGACGAGCGGGAGGAAGGGGGACAAGAGGAGCAGGCGCGAGTTATCGGGCAACAGAGAGATGATGTCTTAGCAGATGGTCAGGTAGTTGAAAAATCCCTAGAAGTGCCCCACGACGACGAAGGAGGCGATGAATCGGGGGCGTCATTCCAAGAGCAAGTTATCGAAAGGGAGAAATACGATCTCTCAGCTATCAGCAAGGATCGCACCGATGAAGCATACGAAATAAGCCCAGAACAAATAACAGGATACTACAAGAACATCCTGAATTCCAGGATCGGCCCTCCTGGTAAGCACTCCCACAGCATTGCCTGTTAGTACGCTACAAATAATCTAACCAGTATGAATATTTGTGGGATAGTTCACCAGGAAGGATTGACCAAATATGAAAAGATTCTGCGCCATTTCGACCTATCCTCACAATACGGTCCGTGTGTCGGGGTTTCCCGCTTCAAACGTTGGAATAGGGCGGACAGATTTCGACTCGAACCACCAATCGAGGTTCTAGCTGTACTTCTTAAGGTTGGGCTTGCTGAAAAGGTCGAACCACCTCCGGAAGAATGGAAACCAGCTACAGATGCATCAAAAGACGGAGTTGGTTCTATTGCGTATATTAACACTCTCCTAGATACGCATACAGATTAAAAATTCCCAATATCTCTTTGGTATTTTGTGGTCATTTATTTTGTTTTGTTTTGTGGTTAATTTTGATTTCCCTGGTTGGACTTCCAGACCTGGATAGTCGGCGTGATATAGCAAGAAGTGTACACGGCCCGCGATATTGCTACTTTCTTTAGTGATTGCCTAAAGTGTGCGGGGGGGGGGTTTTTTTTTTTTTTTTTTTTTTTTGTTTGGGGGGGGGGGTTTTTTTTTTTTTTTTTTTTCACCCTTCCTATGCTGGGTAGCATCGTCTAGTTTTAAGCGATTGCTTTAAACGGACGGATGTTCTTGGTGTATTCCTATTCTCGAGCGTATATCCCTCGGCGTTAGGTTTAATGGGACTGCAGGTTCATTCATTCGTTATCAGACATTTGCCTTTTATCATGTGTTAGGTTTCAAAATCTGGGCGCTCGCTGAGGGCTAATCCTCCTGTCTGTTGCATATATGCCTAAATTAAATATACTGAGTACTAGGCACACGAAGGGCTACCAATTCTGCAAAAGCCGCATGCATAAAGTGTATCTAGATGCTGTCGCACTCATCGATGCAGCAAAGCCAAGCCTTTAGAGATGACGGCTCGAGACTCAGATCAGAATACTCTCCGGAGATGGCAACTTGATGCATCTAGTCCAATGTGATTAAGCTTTCATTTTTGCTACTAAAAAGGTGCGATACCTGCTCCTAAATTCAATGTTACAAACGCCCGTGTAGAACAAATCACAGCTTATTTCTGTGATTCATAGAGGAATCAATCTAAAAAATCAAATTCGTCGAATGCTTTCATCATGGAGTAAAGAAAAGAAGGCCACAACGGAAAGAAAAAGAAGAGGTGAACAAGATCGTAAGGGTACATTTACAAAGAATTGAGAGGAAAGAGAGAAAAAGGAAATGAAAAGGAAAGGATACTTCAAAACCGTTACGACATGATATCGCATGGTAACGAGAAAAAAGGATAGCAGAAGAAAGTCATTAACATCATTGCGAACTCATGCTTGTCGCTTTTGATGTGTACCCTTAAATGATGAGAACCTAAAGACCATGACTCCTTTAAAATAAAGTAAGAAAGAAACGCCATGCCAGCAAAACTATAAGCAGAAACCCCTCTATTCCTGAGTCTCACAAGCCCTGGGGATGCCCAGCTCGTTCCGCTATGTCGGCAGCGGTAACTCGTTTGTTTACAGGACTTCCATGCACTCTTAGCCTGTAAATACTCGTATACTCTTCGTTGCCCCAATTGCTCAATATACGGAACGAAACACTCCTCACTGGAACGTCAAGCTTCTGCAAATCGACGGGGAGTTCGAAAGTCTGAACTGGGTATTCGTTGTTTACGTCGTAGACAAATGATGCAACTCGTACGTAACCGTTGGCGAGAAAATGCCGGGTCGAGATGCTGTCGGCAACATCTCCGATGGCTACCGATGCAGCTTTGCTAGCCTGCCCACGAGCAAAATCATCGGCGATGTGGACCCAAAATTCAACTTCTCGGGGTGCGGAAGAGTCGTCTCCTGATATTCCTCTGGGAACATGATCAATTGTAACATCTGAGGGGTAGACATGCTCCGCGAGTAAAATGGATACCTGGCCGCTAGTCTGGGGGAAACTCCAACAGTCTCCAACATTAGTTGATTCGGTCAGTACATGAGCTGGTTCGTTTGGCCCAGGCCGGAGGAAGCCGGAGAGTTTCCCTAGAATGCTAGGGCTGTCATACGGATCGAACGTTGACGATGTGAGACGGGGATCTATCAGAGTTCCCCTGGCGCGCAACGCGTAGTCTGGTTTTTGGAGAGTTACGGCGGAATATTGATGAAGCGCTGCCCGGATGAGAGCATCACCATACTGACTAGTGGAACCAGTGGAACCGCTTTTGAAATGCCGAACATAGTGGGAAGCTGCAGCAAGAGCGGCAGATGATATACTGGTAGCAGCCGTAGAGATAACGTTTCTGGCAACGCCTTCCGCCTCCAGTTTCAAATCTCTTAGGAACTCCTTGTTGTTTCGTTCTGCAGTTTCGCGCACGGACTCGAACTCGTCCCGGATCACCTTGATCATATCCTCTCTCGAAACGACTACACCATCCGCGATTGCCTCCCTCCATTTCTCGTCTGACATTTGGCCGAGATAACCTCGCATCTTCGCGGCGTTCTTCTTAAGAAACTCATCCCAGCTGTAAACGGCTTCTTTCTTGGACCCCGCAGGTCTGCCGACAGCGGAAGGATCAAGGTTGCGGAGTTCTTCCTGGATATCCTTTCTCAAAAGAGTTTGTAAGTACCGTAGCAGTTCCGGGGCGACAACAATCTTGCCGGTGGTAGGGTCGAGCCGGGCCGCAATTTGCTTCGGGAGCATCGTCTGAATAGAATGAAGCACCTTTTCTCCGAGTTCCTGAGACTGTTTGATCCGTTGGACGTCGTTATTGACGCCCTTTACTGTGCCTTGGAGTTTTGAAAGCTGGTCGCGTATAGATTTCGAGTCGCTATCGCTCTTCTTAAGCGTTTTATCAAGTTGCTCGATCCGGGCGTTGAATGTAGCCATTGTGGCGGTGGAGGCACTGCGGTCTGTCTGATAGCCGCGAGTGTGTTTGTCTAGAGCAGTGGAGAGAGAGGAGTAAGCAGACAGTACACTCTTGACAGAGGCCAATTGTTGCTCAATGTTGTCCCTAGAGCTCTTCTCCAATTGGGACAACGAATCCCATTGCTTGGAATCCTGATTGTAGGCGCGAGATAGAGCGCCGAGCCCCCTTTCGACTTCCATCAGTCGTCTTGACACATCTTCCGAAGAGGCAGGGGGGAAAAGCGGGGCAGAGTAAGAAGAATAGGAGCGCTGGATAAAGCTGTACGAGAGCGCGGTGATTCCAAAGATGAAGAAACCGAGGAGGAAGTAGTTCAGTAGCGGGCCAAATAAGTTCTTCATAAATATGCTGAGGATGACGACAGTCTTTTTGATCCCAGTGGCGGCTGAGCGGAAGCCGGTTTTGGCGTACGCGAGAGGCAACCAGGGCCGAAAGGAGGACCGTGGGGATGAGGACGGGGACGAGGACGAGAGGGTGCGCTGTGATTGAGAAGCCTGAGGGTTACGGTTTCGACCAGGGGCGGTGCCAGCTTCCGGTGAACTGTGCCGCGCGAGGCCTTCCGGGGCGACATCGTCTGCAAAGTCGACGGTATCCGGGGGGGTTCCCTGGCGGCCACTGAATGCAGAGATATCACGATCGAGGTCGAGAGGTTGGGGGGTAAGAGACGGGGAGGCGAGGGAAGGAGAGGCGAGCCGGGGGACGATTCCTATTCCCTGGTTCTCCTCATCAAAGGTGGCATCCCGTTCGCCGGCGACGGGGATGGGAGTCACGGGGACGGTGCGTCTGGTGGAAGCCAGGTGTTTGGCCCGAGTTTTAGCGGATGGGCGCAGAGCCTCCTCGCGCGAGCCCTTCATTGCAGATCGGGGCTCCTTGGCGCCGGCATTGGCGCTTCTGGCTCTCAGCATGGAGGACTCTGGGATGGGATTTCGGGCACTGGCTATGATGCGGTGGATTTCGAGGCTAGTTTCGTCACCCTCATGGAAAGTATCCTCATCTGCAAGTGCGCGTGCGACGTCAGAAAGAATCTAGAAGGGGACGGTAACGATGGTGGTGGTGATGATGATGATGATGACAGGAACAATATACCTTGAGACAGTACGCTCTGGCTGCGCAAAGAGCGCTTCCGGGCGGCAACAGGTTCGACAGAAGGTTGTCTTGGGGCGGCGGCGGCGACGGTGTCGGCAGCAGAAGATGTTGCAGCGGCTTCGGCGGCGGCTCTTTCGTCGGCCAGCTTGCGCTCCCGGGCAGCAGCTTCGAGGCGAGCTTTGGCAGCAGCGTCAGCGTGTTCGAGAGCGTCGGCGATGGCGACCTTTGCATCTCTGGCGCTGAGGGGTCGAGGGGCTGAAGTCTGAGGCGAACCGTAGGAAAAGCTGGGTAGACTGGAGACCGGGGGTAAGGGGTTGCTGTGGATCAGATTGTTGCCGGTGAACGCGGGCACGGCGCGATTGGAGCGGCGCGCGCCGGCAGACATTGTGGAGCGAGTGGAGATGCCAAATTATGGAGGAATTGTTGGATTATGGAGATATTTCGGTAACAGTAGACGGTGGTGGTGATGGGCGGTGTTTATGTGTTTAGTGTGTCGGTCAGTTTGAGTCTGGGGGATGGTTGTCGTGGTTGTCGTGTTTTTGTTGTGGTGGTGGCTGTCTTAGTCAGCAGCAGCAGCCAGCCAGCAGCAGAAGAACAACTCGGCGCTGCTGGCACCCGCTGGACTCTGTAATTACTGGCTGGACTGGCTGGCCGGCGGGTTGTTTTTTTTTTTTTTTTTGCGCTGGCTGGCTGGCCTTCGTGCCCACCTCCCCCATTTTTTTTTTTTTTTTTTTTTGCGCTGGCTGGCTGGCCTGCGTGCCCACCTCCCCCAGTCAGTCAGTCTGCCTGCCTGCCTGTTCGTCTGCTCGTCTGTTCGTCTGTCCGTCTGTCCCTCCGCTCTTTCTCCCACATCTCCTTTTCCGTCCCCATCGCCAATTGTCCGCAACCTCAGCCAGCAAACCTGCCAGCAAGCCAGCAAGCCAACAAGCCCGCCAGTTCGCCCACGATGACCCGGAGAAAGCTTCCCAGCCAGTACAACTACATGCTCGCCGAGAACAACCCTTCCAGTAAGTCGTCCAGTCGTTCCTCCCTCTCTCCTTCCCTCCTCCCGTCGCCGTCGCCCGAATCGAATCGAATCGAATCCCGTCAACCCCCGTCTGTCTCGCGCGACGTGAACAACCAAAATGGTCCCCTTCAAAGAAAGAAAGAAAGAAAACCACCACCTTCATTCTGCTGCTACGCCACCACCACCATCACCATCACCATCACCATCACCGCCGCTGTCACCCTAACACCTTCCCCTCCCCGGCCAGGTCAGGTCATCGCTAACCCTCTCTTCGCAGAAGATGACCTTGTCGAATTGCGTCGCTTGGGCCAGACGAAGCTCATGACCAACTCCAAAACTCCGTCTGTTGGCAACGGCGCTGGTTCCCCGCAGATGACGCTCTTCTCCTATGTCCATCTCCGCGCCCCGTTACCCCAAGACATCAACCCCGAGATCTTTGGCAACGGCACCAAGCCCGAGGCCTACTTCCTCATGCGTAGGAGCAAGGACGGCTATGTGAGCTCTACTGGAATGTCTGTCTTTCGCTCCTTCCTTCTTCGTCCCCTCGCGAAATCAGCTGACACCGCCTAGGTTCAAAGCCTCTTTCCCGTGGGCTTCAAAATCCGAGGAGGAGACCGAGCGCAGGTTCGTCAAAGGCCACTTTGACGCTTCCACCGAGGTATGTTCTTCTCAATTCAATCGACGCGCCTCGCTCACCCCAATTGCAGGAAACCGCAGGAAATCTCTGGGTCCATCCCGATGACGGTATGTCCATGTGCACGATCAGTGTATGTATCGTATGTGTGCAAAAACAAACAGACATGGCTGACCGTAATCAGCCCTCGCGTTGGCCTCCGACTACCGCTGCCGTGTGTGGATAGAGGCTCTTGTCGACGACCGCCCCGTCAACACTGATCCTCGCAACAAGGCTGTCACCCCACCACCTCCCTACAAGCCAACGAACTCCAGCGCCGGCTCCTTGAGCCCGGTTTCCGCGAAGGAACCCGCTACCACGAGATCTGCATCTCCTGCCGCCAGAAAGATAGCTCAGCCGAGGAAACCACGGGTCGTCAAAGCCGGCACCACAGCCAAGGACCTACCCGCTCATTCTAATGCCCCGATTGACAACTCCGTCGGTTCCACCCCATCCCCACCGGAAAGGCCTAGCACGTCGACCTCATCCAACGGGGACGCCGCCACGGCAACCACAACCACAACCACAATCACGGAAACAATCACGGAAACAACCGTAGACGCGACACCCATCAAGTCAGAAGATGGTGCCGAAACCCCCGTCGCCGTCAACCCCTCGGACTCGGTTTCTAGCGTTCTTGTTAAATCAGAGCTTCATGACGGAGACGTCAAAGCCGAAGTTGAGGTTGAAACAACTACAGAAACTAAAGGCGACGATGTGATCGAGTCGACTCACGTCAAGGTTGAGATTCAACCATCCTCGGATTTGGCGTCGCTACTCCCCGAGAGTCCCGAGGAAATGATCGCTAAAGCCAAAGAGATGGTGGCTGAAGCCATGAAAGACGCTTCTGACCCGGTATCTGGTAAGAAACGGAAAATTGAAGATGTTTCATCTCCCGAAATCCCAAATATCGAAGCTTTAGAAATAAGCTCTCCGAAAAAATCCAAAAGAGCTCGGATGATAGACGTCATCACGGAAGAGAAATTCCAAAAACGGGCGCTGTTCGGAATCGGTGCTACGGTAGCCCTCGGGTATGTTCGTTAACTTTTCGGCCCCTTCTTGATCTAAATATCACCGTAAAGGCATAAAGCTAACCGGCATCTTCCCCTCCTTCCCGCACAGTGGCCTCGCCTTCTTCTCAAATCTGTTATAATACCCTCAGGCTGGATCGTCTACAATTTGGACCTTTTTTTTTTCTCTCTTTCTTTCTCTTTTTCTTTCTTTCTTCTCTTGCTCATTGCCCCTGCGACGACTAAAATCAGATGAAATATTATAATACCTTTTTTTCTTTTGGAAAAAAAATTTTTGAAATAAAAAATTTTCCCTTGACATTGTATTTACGACTACAGGTGCATGGTGTTTACAGGCTTTTTCAATCGACCCTCCGCTCTCTACCTCTTCCAATATACCGATCTAAATATTGCTTAAACCGTCTGCTTTTTGTGCTCCCTCCTATTTTCCTTCCTTTGTAATGTTTTCATTCGGTATTGTGAATTCGCGATGGATCTTTTTCTTAATGCCTCCTCCTCCTTCCTTCCTTCAGCTTCATATATTTGTATTTGTTCAGCTACCAAAAATTTTCTTGTTCTCAAATTTTTCATCAATTTTTTTTTTTTTTTTTTTTTCTTCTTTTTTTTTCTTCTAAGACCTTTAGGTTCTTTTTATATATATATTGCTTTATATTGTCTTATTTACTTACTCGTTTTATTTGAATTTTCTTCTCTGCAATTTTTGTTCGCTAGCCACTCCTTCTTGAGAGTCCTCATTCCCTCGGAGTTTCCTCCCAGACTAGTGGTATTTGATCAACCTAGTCCTCCCTTTCGTTTCACCCAAAGCTCGTCCATCTCATTCAACCCTGGCCGTCGATATCTTAAGATATATAGTTTGTGGAAAGTTAAGTAGCTATCTCTCAAGACTTCATTCTAGCTCTAGTATCTAGATTATATATTATTACTTCAGAAATACAAAAATGTGTTCTATGACATCCGTAATGCCACAAATTGCAATAAACCCCGTTTCAAGGCCATAAGCCGCCTTGGACTTGTATCAAGATGATTATGCATAAAAAGCTTTATGCTCTTGGATGCCTCGATAAGTACTTAGTTACGTTAGCACGGTGGGGGCGTCTATCGGTTTAGCCTTCTACCCGAGAACAAGCATCAACACATAACACGTTCTGTCGATGGACGTGGACTCCATCCAACTCCCGCATCAAGTCTCAGCAAAAAGCTTTAATCACAATCGTACCGATATATATCGATAGGATGGCTTATATAGCCCCTATACACCGAGCTTCCAGCATTCGTCATGGTATCAAATGCAAATTCGTTCACGAAGACAGAGATTCACTTGTAATTGCGTAAGGGTTGTGTATTAAGCTATATTGCATAATCAACCCACATTGAGATAAGACCGGATAAACCTAACATTTTTGGGGGTTAATCGTATCTAGGAAATCGACCCGTATCGAAGTTTATGATCTCGTTCCAGAAGGTCTAGAACAAGTCACGCATTTTGCCGTCTATGGTCGTATAACTGCTCTGCTGTCGATTCGGCCCCAGCAATCCCGCCTTGATCACCTATTTATTGGGACCGACAGGTACGAATATTTTACGGTTTCATGGGATCCTACAACTGGAAGTATCCAAAATGAACGGAAAGCGCAGGACGTTACTGATAGGTTCCAACGAGCCGCCCATTCTGGTCATCTGTACCTGGCGGACCCTGCGGGTAGGCTCCTAGGACTCTATCTTTACGAGGGTATCTTCACGGCTATACCAATAAAACGGCAAACCAAAGGCAGAGGAAGGCATACACAAATCCCTGAGAAAGAAATTGGGAACCTTGATGAACCATGCCCTATTCGTATGAACGAACTCAGGATTATTAACATGGCATTTCTCTATGGGACCCCAGTTCCAGTTGTTGCTGTGCTCTATAAAGACTCCAAGAACGCCGTTCATCTAACGACTTACGAGATAAACCTCACAAAGAAAGCAGTAAAAGATCCGGAATTCACGCAATGGAATATTAAATCAAACAACGTCGACCACGGCGCTAGGGTCCTAATTCCCGTCCCTGACCCAATAGGTACATTCTATTACCCTTTGATATATCAACTTTATGGTCGAGAAATTTAACCGTCAATGCAGGAGGCGTTATCGTCATGGGAGAGCAAATGGTATCCTACTTTCACCCCGATAGAACCATACCTATGAAGAAACCCTTATATGAACCTACAACCTTCATAACGTATGGAAAGATAGACTCTCAGAGATACTTGCTCAGTGACGAAACCGGACATCTGTATATTCTTCTGCTTGTTATCGCCAATAATAAACTGATTAATATGAAAATCGAGAATCTTGGAGAGGTATGTGATTATCAAGATAATTATTGAAATAGTAGCAAGACTACTAAATCCTAGCAAAGGCATGCCAAGCGCGTGCCGTCATATACTTAGATAACGGATACGCTTTTCTTGGTTCCCACTTCGGTGACTCGCTGCTTATTAAAATATCAGCCAATGCCCCGAGAATTGAGATAGCACACTCTCTTCCAAATCTGGCTCCAATATCCGATTTTATAGTACTGGGAACTGAGGTTGGTGGAGAGGAAGTGCACCAATATTCCGCAGGCCAAACTACGATACTCACCTGCAGCGGTGGCTTTTTTGATGGAGGCCTTAGAAGCGTAAGAAGCGGGGTGGGAATCCAAGATATAGGGGACCTAGGTGAAATAGCTGGCGTTCAAAATATATGGGCACTCAAGCAAGTCTCTAAAAACAGCAGGTATGATGAATAGTAATGAAACCGCAAAGAAAGAAAGAAGGAAGAAGAGAATGGAAGACTGGGTCTGACTAGTTTGCATTGCAGCTTCGACGATATCCTCCTCTTCTCCTCTGCTCACGAAACACGTTGTTTCTCCTTTAATGATGAAGGGGAAGTAGAAGAAATCGATACTTTTGAACAATTTTCTTTGGATACAACAACACTGGTGGCTGGCAACCTAGGCTCGGAGCGACTTGTTCAGGTTACTCCCTCTAGGATACTGGTTGTTGGGAAAGGAGACCCCAAAATATGGAATTGGGCTCCACCGCCAGGCGCAAGAATAGATTTGGCTTCTCTCTCCGGAACCCGATTGGCAATCGTATTAAGTGGCCGCAATTGTCTATTATTCGACTTAGCGGAGGAGGCTATCAAGCAAGTGGCAAGCCGTACATTTGAAAACGAAGTATCATGCATTCATGTTCCGACGATTTTATCGAATTTCCTGGTTGTCGGCTTTTGGATGCCTGCGTCTTTAGCTTTGCTGCAGGTAGAGGATCTCGAGACTCTACGGGAAGAGCAGTTGACAGTATCAGAAGGCGCTGTCCCCAGATCCATCATTACAGCCAATATAGGAAGCGGGAAGGGTCTCACTCTTTTTGTGGGAATGGCGGATGGCGAAGTTTTGACATACAATATTAACATAGACACTATTATGCTCTCTGATCAGAAACGAATCCGGCTAGGGACGCAAACAGTTAATTTTGAAGTCCTCGCACGCAAGGCAGAAGACGAATTATCCTGCGTCATCGCGACGGGTGAACGGCCAACAATGATATACGAGGAGGAAGGTCGGGTTGTATATTCCGCCATTACCTTAAACCAGGCTGCATGCATTGCAGCCTTCAATTCCAAAGCATTCCCTGAAACCGTAGTAGTTGCGGCTGAAGACAACGTTTTTATCGCGAAAGTGGACGAAGTTAGGACTACTCATACACGAACTTCGCCGCTACACCAATTTGCGCGGAGAGTGGCCTTCTCGAAGGAAAAAAAGGCATACGCTGTTGCTACAATACGAAATTCAATTGACAATGCTACAGGGATGGAGTCAAGCAGTTGCTATATACACATTATAGACGAAAACTTTTACGACAAGATCGATGCGTACGAGCTGCAGCCCAACGAGCTTGTCGACAGCCTCCTATGTACACAACTAGCAAACCCAGACGGTTCGTCCTCAGAGAAATTCATTGTGGGGACAGCTATTGGCAATGAGAGTGACGATGTTGAAAAGGGACGACTTTTGGTTCTTGAACTTGGAGAAGATAAAGTGCTTCGCCTGGTCGGGGAGACGGAGCTTCCTGGAGCGTGCCATTCTTTAGCCATCTTTAAGGGATACTTACTTACTGGCCTTAATAAAAGCGTAAGTATAATAAAAGAAAGTTGTGTTCTCGTCGTATACACCACCTTAAGCTTTCAAACTTATTATTTCTACTATTCTGGTTACTATGATTGACTAAATATGCATATAGATTGATCTCTACCGCTTCTTCTATCCAACGACTTCAATGGAAAGTTATATTGAGAAAATTGCGTCAGTTCGAGCAGCGACTATTCCAGTTGCTTTATCAGTCTGTGGATCAAGGGCTTTCGTAGGAGACCTTGTCAAGGGAGTGATGGTGCTTGAGTTGGTTATAGGAAGCGATGGTGAAAACGATAAATTGGTTGAAGTGTGTCGGCAGTATGGTGTTAGCTGGATTACCGCGCTAGAAGCCCTTGATGAAGAAAGTTGCATATCCGCAGATTCCGAAGGAAATTTGATGCTCCTTCGCCGTGAGTCTGTTGGCGCAACGGACGAAGATACGAGGCGGATGCGTCCTTTGAGTGAGATGAGACTTGGTGAAATGGTCAACCGCATTCGCAAAGTAAATGATCCGATATCCCATAGCTATGTCGTCCAACCCAAGGCATATCTGGGGACCGTTGAGGGAGGGCTGTTCATGCTAGGGTTGATTCATCCAGACTATTTTGATATCTTAATGAGATGCCAGTCCAACATGTCAAGAGTGGTCAAAGGAGTTGGTGATCTTGAATTCAATAGGTTGGTTCTCGCTATTGGGAGACATCAGAACTATGATGGGGATACTAACCACTGTGGTCATGTTTATCTAGGTATCGTGCCTTCAATACTAAAGGCAAGCAACCAGAGGAGCCATTTAGATTTGTTGATGGTGAATTGATCGAGAAGTTCCTGGATCTTGATGAGGACGCGATGAACATGGTTATCAACGGTTCAGGAGATGAGGAAAATACTCGAATCAACTGCAGCATCGGCGAAATGAAGAATATTGTGGAAGCCTTGAAGAGACTGCATTGAACTCACACGTATATATACCTAACCTAGCTATATTACTGGCACGTGTATACTTAAGTACTTATTTAATATTTTTTGCAACCATGCACTAATTAGTAGAATACACATGCAGGGTAAGAATCTAGCCGACAAATGTGTGCAGATGCCCATACCTTTCTTTCTTCCCTTCTTCTTTCCTTCCTTCGCTCTATGTTGCCACTGAAATAGCGTTACCTGACCCAAAAATAGCCAGGAACAGTGCGCGCGGCACTGCCAGCACTAGGTTGGTTGGGTCGTGGTGGTAGCTGTAAACAGGGATTCCTTGGCGCATCGCACTTGTTGAATACGCACCAGCTCGCTGTCCACATTCATTCCCATCACAATCGATAATCTACCATCCTTCGGACGCCCCGCCACATACCGACTATCTACATTCACGCACCCACGAAGTACAATTCAGCACATGCAATATCGCTCACATGACCGTTGCCGCAGGTTCTCTGTGATTGTATTTTAACATTCTTCGAATGTCATTATAATGATCGCTGACCTTGAAGACAGAAGAGCCAAAGACTGTAGGCACATCAATAGCTCAAGGCCTAATAGCGCTTTGTTTTCTTGCTGATTCCCGTCATAACTTTCTTCTAGGGCGATACGGCTGCGTTCTGGACGCCGGTTCTTCGGTAAGTTGCTGTCTTGATTAAGGTAGATGTGCTTGTGATATAAATTAAACCATAACATACAGGGTACTAGAATTTATATATATCGATGGCTCGACCATTTATCGCAGAGAGAGACGGCCACCCAGGAGGAGATGGACAGCCTACCCTTGATATCCACAAAGAAAAAATGGACTAAAAAGATCCGACCAGGTAGAATCCATCGCTCAGGAAAGCTTCCACAGTTTCAAATGCTTACCCTAACCCGTATTCTAGGAATATCTTCGTTTAGCAGCAAGCCTGAAGCTGTTGGCCCCGATCACCTTGACGAACTCTTCGCCCATGCTCGAACAATCATACCGGCCGCTCAAATCCCCGAAACTCCCTTATTCCTCCTCGCTACGGCCGGCGTGAGACTTTTGCCAGCATGGGAACGGAAGACCTTGCTGACGGAAGTATGCAACTACGCAATCCAGAACACGAATTTCCTGCTTCCGGACTGCAATATTCATGTCCAGGCGATTGCCGGGGAAACAGAAGGTCTATACGGTTGGATCGCTGCCAATTACTTGATTGGCTCATTTGATGCGATCCAAAAACACAATCATGGCAAGAATCACCACACATATGGATTTCTCGATATGGGTGGAGCTAGCGCACAAATTGCTTTTGTTCCAAACGCCACAGAAACAAAAAAGCATGCTGACGACCTAAAACTTCTTCGGATGCGAAAGCTAAGTGGTGAGTCGGTGGAATACAAGGTGTTTGTGACAACTTGGTTGGGGTTTGGGGTGCACGAGGCGCGATCGCGTTATCTCGAAAAGCTACTGGAAGCATCTGGTGGGAATGAGGTCCTGGAGTTGCCAGACCCATGTCTTCACGAAGGCTTAACTGCCACAATGAACGGAAAGGAAGTCACCTCTGGCTCTGAATCCAATATTGCCCCAGCTACAGAGAATGTACCGTACCTCTTTGGAACAGGGAAGTTCAACGAATGCCAGCGCCAAGTGCACCCACTTCTATCTGATGGCAAAATAGCATGTGATGCTTCCGCTTGTCTGCTGGACGGCTACCATTTTCCCAAAGCAGACTTTGATATAAACCATTTTCTAGGAGTATCCGAGTACTGGCATACCACACATGAGGTTTTTGAGATGGACCATGACACCAAATCATATGACCTTGCGACCTACTCCCAGCGGGTTCAAGAGTATTGCTCCGAGCCATGGAAGCTTATCAAAACCAAGCTAAATCAAAAGGAATGGGGTAAAAAATTTGATGCAGAAAAGGCAATGTCAATTTGTTTTCGAGCTAGCTGGATGATGAGTGTACTATACGACGGCATTGGAATACCAAGAATCGGATTGGATACAAGTGGAACCGGTCGCAACACTACTGAAGAACTGATAGACGGAGCAAAAGACAAAGGCTTCCTTGATCCGTTTCAAGCAGTGGACGATATCCGGGATGTAGAAGTATCATGGACACTTGGTAAAATGGTGCTTTATGCGACTTCTGTCATCCCGCTCAAAGATGGAACATCTGGTACCAGCAATGGCCTCCCTGTTGGATTTGGAAGCAATAGTTTGAAAGGTGAGGCGATTCCAACAGATTTCGAGTACGCGGGAGGCGAAAGCAACCCTAAATCGCCCGCTCGGCCTCAACCTACAGCCCCTTCTACTACGTCAGGGAGCGCTGGGACTGTGTCAGGTCTTCCTGCTTATACAGCCCAGAGCAAC
The DNA here is from genome assembly GCA_036971435.1 of Dactylellina sp. 'tibetensis'. Lineage (NCBI taxonomy): Eukaryota > Fungi > Ascomycota > Orbiliomycetes > Orbiliales > Orbiliaceae > Dactylellina > Dactylellina sp. 'tibetensis'. The sequence goes on along the minus strand of JAKDFA010000017.1, from coordinate 822,820 downwards.
CCGCAGGTAGAGGATGACTCGGATCATTGGCATGGAGCATTGTGGAACAATAGCAACTCGAACCGCCGAATACCTGGGATAATACTATTTCTCTTGATATTCTCGTTTGCTTCGTACCTTCTTCTTGGCAGGGATCGTCGTCATAAACTAGCACGAAAATTAAACCTACCCCGTTTCCTAGGAGGTAGGTGGAGAAAGAGCGCTACGTCGAGTAGCCATGGAGGATCAGTTTTATATGAACGACTCGGTGAAGACCTAGAACTCGGAGGCTCTGCAACCCCGGTATTGTTCGATCTAACTGATTACCAAGATGATGAGGTGGGGAGCAACAGTGGGTGTAATGATGGCGGCAGTAAAGGAGGTACTATCAGAAGAGGTGCATCGGCTAGTAACATGAAGGGCATAGGCTCGAATTTCGGTTCTCATAGCGGATCTCGAATGGGTAGTCGCATTTCTAGCCGTGAGCATTTAGCAGCAGTATCGAGGAGTCGTGATGTTAGTCCATCGAGGGGGAACACTGGGAGGCGGGTAAAAAGCCCAATGCCACGGTCCGACCCGTTTTTGTAGATTTGCATGGATATATTTCTGGCGTCTTGGGGGTTATAACGTTTGATAGACAAATTGGGGTTTGAATTTGACAAATTTGTACTTGTACAGATCTTACTATAGAGTACCTAAGCATGCATGGACGTTTACAATTGCATTTGCTTGAGTTTGACTGCATTTTGCATGAGCGTATGCGCTTGGCTGTTGCCAAGCAAACCCATCTAATAGTAGTATAATGACATACGTTTTGGGAGCGACAAAATTGCTTGAGACCCTCTCACGATTCGCTACAAGAACAGTCTTCACACTACAACTACGATATTTGCAGGACAGAGCTGGAAGCAACAGGCCCGTCAACATGTTTGGGTGCATCTGCGCTGGGCGACAAGGTTTGGGCACCTACCCGATACCCTCAACATAGCCGGCCTTTAACGGTTGCTCATCTCAAGTTGTGAGCATCACCACCGCCCTTCCTCGAAAAACCCCACTGACACACCATGCCCTCTTGTTGGTAGTGCAGATAGACCCACAGGTAGTCTCGCAAACCGAATTCTTATTCTCAATTCCATCTGCGCAAGCCATCAACCATATCGTAGTTTTTCTACTCCCGACCACACAACTACCACCCGATTATGCCGCAACGGTATACTTCCAATGGCCCGGGAAACAGTTCCAACTTCTCGGCGGTCTGTCCACAGAGAAACAATCTGCAATATTCCGCTTAAAAGGCAACACCCCGAGTGTAGTCAGCGGAGTGGCCGGAACAAGCTCCTCGGATAGTATGGGTGACGGAGCTGATGGCTTTGGCTATGGTACTACCATAGAGGGCGTAACAGCACAGCTTGGGATATCGGTCGAGCCGGTGGCTCAAGTCCAGCAGAAACTTATGGCGCTGCCAGCCCATCTCTCGTCTTTGACAAACGCACCGCCAGCAGGAAGTGCCTTGGTGCCTCGAGACGGCCCGCACGGGCTACAGCCAACAACATCCGGGGCTGCTACTCTGACGCTTGCAAGAAGGATCATAAAGAACGCCTTCAATTACTTGGGATCTTTCAGCTCTGGTCCACCGGGGGCCGAAATGGTCCCGATGAGAGAGTTCCAATCATGGTGGAACAAATTTGAGCGCAAACTCGCTATTGATTCGAGTTTCTTAGAAAAAGAGGAGGTATAACACTGTATGATACTTTTGGAGTAGTGTATATACATTAAGGCCAAATTTACTTTGCAATTGGAATCTGGGGGGGGGGTTTCTCTCATTCATATTGTATTTCGAAATAACTATGCACGCAAGAAGTCATGAAAAAATAATCCCCAATACCATCCATGGTAGCATTATTGTCGCTACCAGTACGACTAACACTAAATAACATAAATAACATCATCTGGTTTTCCTCGTTGAGATATATGATTAGGACGCGAACGAACGAACGAACAGATACAAGGATATATTTAGCCTCCAAAACCGCCAATGATATAAATGCAAACAAAAGGGATAGAACATGAAAGGAATCGGCGAAATACAGGCGACCACGAGTAAACCAAGAGTATGAGAGACAGATTGGAGTTCTTCCGTGCCTTGAATAATAGGCTCCTAGTATCTATGGGATATCTATTGCCCATTTGAGCTCAGCCAGAAAGAAGTAGCACGGTAAAGGGTGTACGTTTTTTCCCACTAATCGGTCTGGACTTTGTAGTCACCCTTGACTACGTCGCTATAGCTCGGTGGGGGTTGCGAGGGCCCAGCAGATGACGATCCTGCACCGTGATCCATTCCGTCAGCCACGGGCAGGCTATCTTGGGGTGGCGGGGTCGGTTTATGGGTTTCTACAGCGGTAGTCTCGGTCACTGGACGGGGAGATGGGGGGGATGATGCTGTAGTTCCGTAGTTTTGAGGACCGGTGTGCGCACTGGGACTGAGCGGTTGATTTATAGGAGCAGAGTGGTTACGACCTTGCTGCTGCTGCCTCTGCGGCGCGTATGATGGATGGGTGTGAGAAGCAACTGATGGATACGTCGCCGTGTAATAGTATACTCGTTGGTTTCCCCCTTCGATCGGCTCATAACTATAACTGTACGGATCTGGGTATTTTGCGATAATGTACCAGGCATGGAGAAGCCCAGGGAGATATCCGAGACAGAGGAGAGCGATGTTTATGATGCTATCGGCGGAGCAGACACCACGTTTGACCCAAACTATGGCCTAGGTGGTTAGCATGTGCAGATATAGATATAGTCAGTTAGCCATGCGGTGGAGTCGATGGCTCACCTGCGATGGGAGGAAAGAGCACCGCGAGGACCGCGAGGAAGCAGTCCGCAGAACACATATTCGAGTCCTATATTTCCAAAAAAAAAAAAATAAAAAAAAAAAAAAAAAAAAAAAAGAGAAGTACTGGATTTCAAAGAGAGTCGAGGTTATTGGTGAAGATCTTGGAAATAGAGGATTTTAAGAATGTTTGTGCTGATGAGGAGGGTGGCCTTGGAGGATGACGACGCTAGTTGGCGATGACCAACTACATGCGCTTACTTAATAACACTTCGCTTCTGAGGCTGTGCACCATTCATTACATTACGCCACGGCCATCGAAACGTATTTTCACATTGGGAAGGTGTGTGGAATTGCCCTTCGATTTACGATACATTTGTATCTGTATCTGTATCTGTATATTTATATTTATATTTATATTTATATTTATATTTATCAGTAGGTATAGGTAGATGAGTGTATATATCTTAATACCCGGCTTGTCGGTCGGTTGAAATGAGAATAGGTGACAGGTTCGATTGTTCGACATAATTTGCTTTATTTGGTTTTTCGGAAAAGAGATGCAAGATGGCATAGAAAATAGATTTGATCTGGCGAATTTCTGGGGAAGGCAAGGGGAGGGGAGGGGGTTTCAGAATTATATTCGGAGAAAGAGGGGAATCTTTGAAACAGTGAGAGAAGGCTCCACCATGCAGCAACAGTGGATCAAATGCCTGAGATGCTTGCCGGTCTGAAGAACAGGCGGGAGTAGTACGGGAAATGGAAAGATTAAACCAGGAACTTGCTAGAGGAGAAAAAAAGAAAAAAAAGATACTGCAGAATCAGCTAGGTATGACCAATTTTTAGATACCGGAATCAAGGAGAAAAGAGGACAAAATAAACAATGAGGTATGCTAAGGCGGAATCTCTGATGGATAAACTTGGTACAAACTGATTCCTAATGCAATTACCCAATGAAAATCATAAATATCTACCACTCGTAACTATTTAAATCGTTCATGGTGTTATATAAGGGAGGGGATGGGTTGTAAATCGGTGATGTTGAGAACGGTGGACGAAAGGACGAAAGAACGAAGGGGAAACAAAGAGCAAGAACCTGTCGTTAAGGTACTAGATAGGGGGGAGATGGATGACCGGTTGGAGTGACCATAGCTTTGAGAAACTAGATTAAATTTATGGTGGGACATTATGCAAATTGGGATACGGTATTTAAGAAATACTGGTCGCGGCGAGTGCACTGCTGGCTTTGTCGATATCCGACGGTCCAGCTGTGGTTTCCTCCTTCGCCTCCGCCTCGGAGGTAGCGTCCTGAGGAACCACGGCCTTCTTCTTCTTCTTCTTGGGACTAGAATGTAAAGCTTTGGTCAGCAAAACTAATATTTTTAGCGAAATGAGACAGGCTCAACATACAGTTCTCGAATGCAAGCTATGCATCGTGGGTGACTGCAATTCACACAATTCTTTGTGATATTTGACGTTTTATCACATTCGGAACAAGTCCATTTAATTGGCCTCTTACGTTTAACCTCTTCCACAGGTTTTGGTTTACGGTGTCTGTAGAAGTTATCAGGACCACATTAGCATAAACCAGGTTATCTTACGAAATACCTTTTGGGGAAGGTGGAAACTTACGGCTCTCTGTGACACTTCTTACAGCGATTATGCGAACACTGTGGGCAAGTTTTCTGACCAGCAAAGTCGGCCTCGCATCTGTGGCATTTATAGTGAACTCTTTGGCGTATTTTGCGATATACCAAGTCCTGACCACCGGCCTTTTTAGACGGGATCGTAAGTCCTTCGTATGGACTGTGTTCTTTATGTTTCACCTTAAATTTCTTCTTTTCCTTAGAACTACAGGTTAAAGATGTGTTAGCGTAAGACCGGCATGGTCAGGTTGGAGGGGTGCTTCGTACGGTGGCGACCGAGGACATTCAACGCAGCGCTTATGGTTACAGCTGGGGCACGATTTGTCACTTCCAAAGGCAGTCTGGCAAAGATGGCAATATCGTCGCACACGCATACGGATTGCCTTCTCTACTCTTTCCCCAGCTGGAGGACGTGGAGCATAAGGCCAGTCCTCTGGGAATTCAATGCCGTGTTTTTCAGCAAGCTGCCGAGCACCAGGCGACAAATTTGGCGGTTTGACTGTTATCGGTGTTTCTGCTGCACTAGCTTCTGGGACTGTTTTCGATTCACTCTCAGGTTCGATTGGTGCCGAGCTTTCAATGATGGGGAGAGGAGAAGTAGTCGAAGTAACTTCAGTTGGGGCTATAGCAGTTGTGGTTGCAGCAGCAGTACTAGATGTAGACGCAATAGGAGGTGTCGCGGTAGTGGACCTGTAAATGATATCAGGTTAGACGCGGTGCGAGCAATCATGTTTGTGCAGAAGGCATACGTACGAAGGCCCAGCGGCAGTACTCTCTGACGATTCCAGCCTTTTGCCTTTACCCGGTTTGATTATTTTTGAAAGAAAACGCTGGATGCTTCGCCTCTTGGATTTGGTGTCCTCCTCGGTGGCAGGGCCACCAGTCACCCGAGAAGTCGACATCTTGAGTGTCGCTGGTCGGTTCGCCGGTCGGTCGGCTGGTAGACGCGGAGCAGGAAGGTGAAAGGAAGACTGGACGAGTTGAAAGTAGAAATAATCCGACGTCCGGAACGATCTAGGTTGAGGCTCGATATCTTTCTACTTTTTTCGCACCTATCGATGGTGTAGCGTCGAGCGCATCCGGAAGGGGAGGAGCGAGAGATTGAATCTCCCAGATTCGAAGCGAGAACCAGACTCTCGGGTTCAGATGACAGACGCAGTCTCTAAACGCACTTATAGTTGTATGAAAAAAATTATATGCGTCAGAAAGGCACGACCGAGCCAGTGTCGTAAGTCAAATTTATCCCGTCAGTGAGAATCCTTCCGAATGCGTGTCTGATTTTCCGGGTTGGCGAGGAGGTGAAATTCTCGCTAGACGGTCCCAAGTGAGAGGATGAAAGGGGGGGGGAGAGAAAAGAGAAGAGCAAGAGGATGACATAAAATAGACGCCCGGGGGGGTTATGTGGGCAAGAGAGAGGAGGATGAAGAGGAACAATGGAGAGGAATAATGGAGAGGAACAAAGAGAAGCAGGAGAGGAGGAAGAGAACTGATGATGTGCAACAGACGGATTCAGGCCACTGCTCCCGCTACCAGTGCTCCGGGTCGTCTCGCAGTCTGTCAAGACGATGGAGGAGGTTAGTGCGAAAAGTGAGAGGTGAGGAGAGGAAAGGATGGGAGGAAGGACGGGAGGGTGAGGAAAGTCACTCAATCCGCCAGCCAGCCAGCCAGCCAGCCAGCCAACCAGCCCGCCCAGCACAGCCAACAGCGAGCCAGCAGAGAGACAAGGCCAAGCAGAGTGGAGACGACGGACAATGCAGAAATCATGTACAAGTACTTCTCACAGACCCCAAAGCGAAAGAAGGCGCTTTCCCCTTTCTCTGAAGGACCGAGGCCCACCAACCTGGGTTTGCCATTTCCACGACGATTTGTCTCTCTGGCCGACAGGGGATGATTCCTCCCTGTACATGGTCTCTGCCAGTCCAGACAACTGGACCGAGAGACTTGTCGTCCGGTGCATTGCAGGGGCACAGCATGTTTGTGACTAGCGATGTCCCGTATCATCGGCCGCGCATTTGAGGGCAAAAAGTGTCAAATTTAACCCGGCATACAGGCTCCTGGGGAGAACCGATTCCAAACTCAGCAGAGAGCAGTGGGGTGGTTTGATTTGCCTTCGACAAATGGATCAAGAACCCGACTTCCCCAGCGGCGCTACTGCCGACCCCAGCCGCCTGCCCTTTGACGAGACAACTTGCCTTCTTGGGAAACAAACCTTTCCCCACTTGCACCCCACGTGCTGTCTGTCTGTCGTGCTCGAGAGGTACTAGTACTCACCTCACATCACTATGGCCTGACCAAAACCTTCCGATATCACGTACCTTGTACCGCTCGCCCGTCCTTCTAGAACATCGAAACCGTCTGGCGCGTTTAACAAAATATTCCTAGCTGTAACCGCAAGAGCCGTTTCTATAATTTCCGTCTTGGTCACGTCTATAGGTTCTTGTATTGGAATTAGAAAATCCATGCGAATTCTCCGATATTTAGATAAACTACACCATCTCATCTTTGATGGACTTGACAGCGACAAATCGATAAAGAGCATCATCCGTGCTAACCTTCCGCCAGCAAAGTCTTGACCGCAATCACTTCTTCCTCGTCTGTAACTTCGACGATCTTGACAACATCTGTAGTGCTGCGGAAGAGCTCCTTCGCCCCAGCATACAGCATTCGTAACTGGTGGTTTGCATTCTCTGGCATGTAGTTTAGCATGACATATGGCGTGGAGAGGCGGCCAGATTTCTGGAGAGAATTAAGCGCGATTAATTGAAAGTTGCCTACACAAAAAGAAAAAAAGCAAAAGAGAAAGGAGCAATGAACATTTACAGAGGGGAGAGGAATATAAACCAGACCGTTCCACTTACCAGTGTCACTGGATAACTCAGCAGGACATACCTGGGAGCGTTTTCCGGGAGAGCATCAGCGATATCTTCTAAGGAGGTGTATGTCTCCGAACCATCCTGTCTGATCTCTTGCGAATTCTTGTCGATAGTGTCTGCATAACCCAGATCAGTAAGGTGTTTCCCCGCTCGGCTCAAACCGTCTTGCCCCGTCTTGTCTCGTCTTCTCTCGGGCCGCAGCGGGAGGATGGTTTACAAATGCGTGCCTGGGGTTCGTTCACTCTCGAAGTAGAGAGTCTGAACTTCCGTAGCTGTGTCTTCGTATCGTTGCTAATTTGGAACAACCGGGCTTCCGAAGCCTAGCAAGAGATAGTGGGGTTCAGCAGCCGCTATTTTAGTCTAAGATTATGGAGATGTTGTGATACCATGACTCAAAGGATGCGGCTACAGCAGCACAGAGTTTCCGTTAATAGGGTAGACGACCAGTCTTGGTCCTAACAAACGTGGTATTCTTGAGTCTTCCTGTCGGCGGGGGATGATGTCTTGATGGTGAGAGCGAACAAACGATGCGGGTTTGTTGAGCTAGCCGAAGGAGGGGAGTCACGGCATCCAAAGGTGCTTTACACCCTCGGGCAGGGGTCCTCGAGACTACCAAATGGCAATTGCTTACCATAATCAATCTTCAACCGACCTTCAAGTTGGATATCATTCCTTGTGACAACAAAGATAGACATACATACGCGCAGATACTCCCACTCACATACACGCTCTCACGCTCTCACGCTCTCACACTCACACCTGCATTCTAATTCACCATTTCTCTCTCTCTCCCATGTTCAGGTCCGCTTCACGGATTCTGAGGCTTTCCCATATATCTAGATCCGCTCTATATCGCATGTCAGCCGCCCCAATGTCCGAGCCGGCAATGCAAGGCAGAAATACTGCCCCTTCGCGGATGATCCAGACCGCGGCTTGTTTGATCATTGGCGATGAAGTTCTCAACGGCAAGGTGAAGCATTCATTATCTTAACTATACTCCTCGGCTGTGCTCCTTGCCTGACTAAAGAGATGCGCTCAGATTGTAGACACCAACAGCCCGTGGTTCGCAAAATATTGTTTTGGTTTAGGCTTAGACCTCAAGCGAATCGAAGTCATACCCGATGAGGAGGAGGAGATAGTTCAAACCGTCCGGCGGATGTCTGAGAAATACGATTTTGTAGTCACAAGTGGCGGGATTGGGCCGACGTGAGTATATCCCTCCGTCGCATTCACCTTTGCGTCCGGACCTGACGCTAACCATATGGATCCTTCTTTGACGGAAATTCACCCAGACACGATGATATTACATATCCGAGTATCGCAAAAGCGTATGCACGTTCACATCTCCTACCTTATACCGGCACCTTTCGGTTGTTAAGAGAGCCTAGGTTGTTAAATCGAAAGCTCGCAGAATGACCGACGTGACCGTGATGCTTTCCATCATGCGGTGTTTAAATGGCCATCTCTAACAGGCGTTGATATTTAGATTTCAAGTCCCGCTGGAATTACATGATGAAACCCGTCAAAGGATGAGGAAGCTTTGGAAATCGAAGAGGAGTGAGCCTTCTTTTGATTGGGACACGCCTTCTCCAAGGCTGTCCGCGAAATTACGCATGGCGACTCTACCGAACGGTCCTGGCTGTCGCGCATTTTTCCCATCTGATGAATTATGGGTGCCAATCGCAATCGTCAATGAGAATATTCACATACTGCCGGGAATCCCGCTACTTTTCCAGCAGATGCTAACGGGTCTAGAGAAGGAGATCATCCCACGGATCGAGGCCTCGAACAGGAACATGTTCCGACTGATGATCAGTACTCCTCATCCAGAATCTCAGATGGCGGACTATTTAACGGGTTTACAGGAGAAGGTCAAGGACCGTGGCGTCAAGGTGGGGAGTTATCCACGATGGGGCAAGACGAGGAACACGGTCACATTGGTTGGGAGGGATCGAGAATACATTGAAGGACTTGTAGAGGAGGTAGCGAGACAATTAGAAGGGGTGAGAGTAAATGTTGAAGATGAGGCTGACAGTGAGAGCGACGAAGCCGTGGAGGGAGTGTGATCGGAGGTCGAGAATAGTAGAATATCTTCACGAGAAATAGAAACAAGGAAAGAAGGAAAAAACACCGAGACAGGATTAGGTATATCGCACAGGCATGAAATATATGTGTGTATATGTATGTATAATACCAAGATATTAAAAGAAACAAATAACGATTAGAACCGGGAAGTTTAAGTTTAATTTTAATTATTTTCTTCTCTGTTTCCTCCAGGGTAGTGGTGCCGATAAATTAGGATGCAGGCAGGTTGAGGGATATTATTGGATAACGCGTGAGTTATCCGACTTGTGCGATCGATATTTACACATTCTCATATTCCTGCTTGACTTCCTGGCGGAGAGGAGAGGGAGGGAGGGGCTTGCGAGAAAGAGAAGGTGGATAGCGAAAGCCAAGCGGAGGAAACGCTAGGAGGGCTTCTAGAAAAGTTTCAGATGTGATGCATCAAACAGAGAAACACGGGCATCGCATGCATAAAGGAAAGGAAGGAAGAAAGTAAGAATGGTGTGCGAGAAATCTCGCAGATATCTATTATTACATGGGCACGGCACAGGATAGCAGCGTGAGACCGTGGGATGCGGTCGGGATCGGATGGGCTATCTGAGGTAGAGGACGTCGATGGTAGTCTCCATCCGGTAGCGCTCGAAAGGGGTGCGGGGAGGGTGGCGAGCCAGCTCGGATTGGTTTGCCTGTTCCTCACGAGGTGAGCCTCTGGCTCCGTAGACGGCGCGGAAGCATCTGAAGGTCGCTTAGGTAGGGCTCTCCCTTGGGCTCTGTAGACGGCCAAAGATGCAAAACCAAGGGATTGGATTGGGTGGACATGATGGGTAGGAATGGGCAGGACGGGACGGGCGTCTTTGGGAAGACGTGCGAGAGGGTTTGATAGCGATGATGAGGGCGGTGATGATTAGTGATGGTTGGCGACGGTTGGTGGTGCTGAGGGCGATTGAAGAGGACGGTTGATTTGGGTTTCGAGTGCTCCTTCCCTCTTCTGCCATTGTCGCCGCTGGCGGCCGGGCTTTCTCGGCTGGCTCCTTTCGCTTTGGTTGCAGCTGGTTGGCCCGGCTGGCCCCCAAAAAGGGCCCCAAGAAGCAGAGCCAGCAGGCCGAGCAGGCCCAACAGGAGGCCCAGCAGGAAGGCCAGCAGGAGGCCCAGGCTCGGTCGGGTTCAGGCTCAAAGGGCTCAGAGGGCTCCACCGCTGCGGGCGACCAGAAGCCCAGCCCTTTTTTTATCTCGCGAATCCTCCTCCTCCTCCTGTCCTCCTGTTGAAATACTCCTCTGCTCCCGTTTCCCCTTATCGTCACATCCGGTCAGGTTTCTTGTTCCCCCATCTCGAAAGCCGGTCTCTCTGCCTCTTTACCTCTCTCTCTCTCTCTCTCTCTCTCTCTCTCTCTCTCTCTTGTATATATATATATACATACATAAATATATACATACATCTACATATCTATATATATACTTTTCTGGCCCCTATCTCATATATATACACATATATATATAGATAATACAACTCTATACAGACACATTATATTTCTACAGACCTTCATCAAAGTATGTTCCCAATCCAATCCCACCCCTAACCTGCTCATTAACTCGCCGTGCCCCGGCCATTTCCCTCTCCTCCTCCTCCTCCTTGTCATCCACAACCTCCTCCTGTTTTGATTCCTGTCCATCTCATCTCATCTCGTCACCGTCCTGTCTGTTCTCCTTCCTCTCCTTCCTATCCTTCCTTTCTGCCTCCGAAATCCCCTTTCACTTGCCTTTGCCTCTCCTCATCGCTTCCCTCACGAACCGTATCCTGCCAGAGATCCTCACACCCCCCATCTTCCTCCATCCTCCATCCTCCGTCCGATTTCGCTCTCGCTCCTTTGTTTCCTATTTGTTCATACCCGCTCATTCGTCGACCTGCAGGAACAAAGAAATAAACCCTTCCGTCCAGGCACGCGGATAGCAGTCCCAGAGGATATCCTTCTTCCAAGTAATCCCGACCAACTCGCCCCCAATGACGAAGGTGAGCAAAATCATTCCGTTCGCGCACAACATGCAAATATCGTGGCTTCGCTCGCGATCCGTACAAACCTATCGCGACCCCAAACCTACCACGAGCGAAAAGCATGCCGAAAACCGCCAGCCCACTTTGTTTATCTTTTCACGACATGTCGAGAAATAACACCCCTCAAAACAATAACTAAAGCAACCGAGCCATCCC